>JAPYYW010001189.1:0-46125 GCA_030522545.1 Cremastinae sp. A BG-2022a | reverse complement strand
ATATTTTCAAATGTTCCGTTTCCACTGCAATTTCGAAATAAAAAGTCTATACAAACATTGTTCTGTTAAAATGCAATGTCTAGTAAAAATTTCAAGTCATTCCATCGTCAATAGGTCGATTTCTATAGAATTTCATACTCTGCATTGCCATCTGGTCACTATGAGTTAAAATAAAGTAGCTTATGCTCAAATCGACGTTAAAAACTGTCTCTATGACAAATTTCATTCAAATTCTTGCATACGTTTTTGCATGATTGAGTAACAAACATCCAAACATTCACATTTATATATTAATAAGATATTAATAATAATATTTCAGTAGTTGTACAATCAAACTGATTCTATTTCTAATAGTTGAAAGCTACCAAAAGGTACCCCCTTATTTTATGAGAAAAAATCATTCTTCCCCGTGTTATTTTACTTTTTATATCATATATTTTTTTATATAGTTTATAGTGGAATCCTATAAAAAAAGTAGTTATAAAAAAAAAATTACTGAGCTATATTGGTACCGTTGCACGATATTTATACTTTTTCTATTTTGACGATTAAAAACACTGTATTTACTGTTCAATTTAGAGCAATTTAATTTTCAAGCAATTTAACTATGAACCAATTAATCAAATAATATGTACAATTTTATACAAAAACACTCTTTGATAAATTTACACTTTATTTATAGCGATTTTGAGAAGCCTGAATTACCTGTAAAATTTTGTATAAATAAAACTCTGGGCATATAATATAAAAATATAAAATTTCAAAAAATAGAGAATACTCTATTTTATTATAAATTTTTTTTAAATTCTTAGATTCTTTTTCAAAACAAACAATTTATTTTACGTAATTTTTTTATTTATTGGTCGAATGGAAATTTCATTCTAGAGAAAGAGAATTTTGACATAACTGCGAGTACATTTATAGGTAAAAATGAATTTCTGGGCTCACAAATTAAACGAAACGGAGCGTGCTCTAATCGATTGTTAACGTTTTTGTTCTCAAAGTTCAACAAGATAAAAGCTCGTTTGCGAAAGGCTATACGTATATCTCTCTCGCTCTCTGTTTTTATCCTTTGTTTGTCATTCGCTGACTATTGTAGAATTTAATCTGTCGCGAAAATTTTTCCATTTCCAGTGACAGCGGGGACAATGGAATGCTCGACGACGACTCGGCTGCAAGTCGTTCCCAACCTTGCTGCAGAGGATGATCGATCATTCGAGTGACCGACCCGATCGCTCAAACAATCACTTTATTCGCGCGCGCAACGCGAGATTGCATAAAAAAAAAGGTTGTTGAAAAAATGGTTGCTCCAAAACTTGAAAAGCTTCCACAGAAAATTGAATAAAAAACGTAAATTGGCAATTCTTGTATTTCTGTTTCGGAATTATGTTTTTTTGCGAGAATTTTTTTTTAATTCAGCCACCGGCATTTTTTTAAATCAATAGAGAGAATAAAAATGTACGAACGTCGCCAGAATTTTTTGCGTTACATCAACGTGCGGTGCTTTTTCTTCAAAGACTCGTATCTCGAGTGGCCTCTATAAATTCTTGAATGCAAAGGCGACTACGTATAGAATCACTTTCAGCGATTTTTAAAGATTTTAAGTTTGTGCGAAATAGACATTTTTAACGAAAAAAATTTAAAAAGCACATAATTATATAGCATATTTAAATGCTTAGTTAATGAAAACTTTTATATTCGACGAAAAAATAAAAAATTACGCGAGTTATGTATTTTTAATTCTTCAATTTGTTTTTCAACCCGCAAATTACTTCTTGAGTATTATACTTGTCTGGTATTTTCAAAGATACGTTTATTCAGGAGTAATATATTCTTAGACTGTGCCGTGCGTCGAAATTGTGCGAGAATTCATAGAGAAACTCCAAAGTTAAAGTACATTTAATATGCCAGGCTTTAGCGTATCTCTTACGTGAATATTGCGAGCACGTGGATCAAAATTACGATTTCAAGATAATTTGCCAAGGCATACATTTTGCTCGTTCGCGAGCTTGTCGGATTTTCATAAAATTTTCATATTCATATTTAACCGTTTAAAGGTAAACATTATCAATGAACTTTCAACTTTTTTTTTTCTATTTAGGAATAAACATTTATTTCGCGCATAAATTTAAAGCGAAAATTGAAAAGTAATTTTTCAGGGCGATTTGCCGCTGGTATAATGAATATTTTACTGTTTTCTAGGACGTACAGCGAACGTCGAGGGCAAAAAATCTGTTCGTGCCTTATCGCACGGAATATCTACTCTATAGAATATTTCCTAGGCCATTTTCTCTCTCTTCGCGTTAGCGATGTTAGACGTTAGACAAAAATATGGCGAAAAGTCTGAGAGTCTCGGTTATAACGATATTTCATCGCAGGCAGAATATTGCTCCTCGTAAAACCTTCTATTTGCCAAATTGCATTATTATTTCTTCAACTTTAAATTGTGAAGGACGAGTAAAAAAATTTTAATGGAGCCATTGATTTATTATCTCGAGAAAATTTTTCCATTTCGCCTGCTTTCTTCGAAGTGAAGCAAAAAAGAAGAAATAATAATTGAGAAACGACTAATTATTGGAGCAAATATCGTGCATATGGACGTTTTGAAAATTTATTTGATGGATATAGGCAAAACGAATGCTCGCTAAACTTGCTCATTTCGCGAATAAGTTTTCGTTTTTCGAGCGATTAGCTCCGTTTAACAATTAATCAATAAAAACCGGGAGCGTTGAAGGGGTGACGACCGGTACAGAGAGTGTGTGCGCGAAGCACAGAAAGGAGAAAATTAAGACCAGGAAACAAAGCGAGCCACACGGTGAGCGAAATGCGAATGCGGAGAATTCGAAATGAGAAATATTCCAAGCGCGAACTCAAACACGTATTTTCGAGTCTGAAAACTTACTTCCCTCCCTTGTACATTCAGAATAATATATATACATTCCGAACTACACACTGTGGGACCTTGAATTGTGTACAATAAGAGATAAAGAGAAAGGGTCGTGAATTTTCAGCACAAGGTCTCTGCGGTTCACGCCACCCAACGCGCTCTAGTTATTGTCCCATTAACGTATATTTCTATCTTACAAATTCTCACTTTCCAGCTGGAAAGAAAAATCACTGACTTTCTTTGTCTCCGAGGACAAATATCTGGAATTTTTCCAAATAGAAATCATAATAGATAATTAATTTTTTAACTTACCTTTTACGAAGGTATCCACGATATATTATGTGCGAGAATTTATATGAGATTTTAAGTTATTGCGTTTGCAGTATACATACCAACGATTTGATGAATTTGGCTCAAATATATATGTATGTCGGATGATTTTTTTTTTCTAGTCTTCCTACGACTCTTACCTGGAACAGAGAAGTAGAAAAAAGAACGGTTAGAAAATAATTTTCGTTTTATTTTCGCAGATCGTGTGATTTACGAGAAATCTTTATTAATCGTAATGTCAGCTAGGCAAGATTGAAGGCAGAAGGATGAAAATATGTTTATCGCTGGGTGGCCGGATCGTTCGCACTTTTACAGCGCGACGTTATAAAATCTCATATATTTTTCCACTGGGGAAAAATCTCGCGTCGCGGTGAAACTACCGGGGAAAGATAGGAATGAATGACGAGCTGGGAAAACGAAGGGAGAAAGCGAGAGGGACGAAATTTTTTGTCAGACACGACGAATCGTATCGTCGCCGAAGCTTCATAGAAATCCAGGCGTTATTGTCGCAAGGGAAGCGGTAAACCTATATACCGTCCGCGCTCCTGGATTTTCAATTATTTTTTCCGTGAGATTTTTCATGAATAAATTGAGTGGCTGCCCGCTGCATTTATTCTTCAATACCGGCGCCATTTCTCTCGTTAATCCATTTCCCGAAATTTTCAGAATAATTAAAAGATCCATCAAGATACGTATGATAACGAATCTTTTTTTATATTCTCTCTCTACACCGAACGTCATTTCTATGAATTTTATATTTCCGAAATGAAGAGTATTAGATTTTTTTGTTGCTCTCCATTTTCTGAGTCAATGATAAAAATCGATAACCACTTAATTCTCGGTTTAACTGGTCGATATTATACCCCGGTTAAACGGGCCGACAATAATTGCCTGTTACGTGTAGCGCGAGTCCGGGTAAAAAAAGGAACGCGGAGAAAATTATGCGAGGGAGCGAGAGAGGGCAGAGCCGTGGCGTGTCGCGAGGACTCCGCCATTATTAATTACTAATTGGCCAGTGAATCGCCTTGTCCGGTTTGGAGCTTATGGAAGATACTGTCGTGGTGCGAGAAAGTTTGTACAAGGGTCCGACACGAAGAAAAGCAAAGGGAATAAAAGGGAGAGGGGGAAAAGAGAATAAGGAGAGAGAACTATACTCGAGAGAGCCGGCCAAGTATAGGAGCAAGAATTCTCTCTTGTATTCATTCCTCTTTGTCTCTCAGCTCGTTTAATTAGTCGTCACCCGAGCTTCTTTCTCTCTCTCTCTCTTTCTCTCTCACACACATGCATTATTTTTCGCGGTGTTCCCTATCTCAGTCGTGACGAAGGGATCATTAAGAATTTATCTGCGACTTCTTTTACAATGGGGGCTGATCTGCGCTGAGCGATATCCGGCTCACCATACTTTTTATTTACCCAACTCGTGGCTGACTCATTTTCTCACGGGCTCTCTCGTTCGCGCGTACTTATTCGCTTCCTAATACTTCCTCTTAATTTCCATTACACGCGAGCCTCCGGCTTATCGAGGACCTTCGACCCCGAGACGCGTCTCGACACATTTTAACGACCTTCTTTGCACCCGTCTCTAATTGGACATTGAAAGAAAGCCCGGCCGAAAAAAGCACCCGCCCGACACGCTTTTTGCCAATCCTCCTGTTATAAGCTCCGAGCATACGCAATAAATCTCCGCTACACCTTGCGCTATAAATTTAAAACGAGTCAATAAAATCCTGTGACACTTTGGAAAAAAATTACCAAGGCTCTCGCATTTAATTTTTTACTTTTTTTTTGTTCTTTCGTTAAAGGGGAATTCTTCATCTTATTTTTACTATAGCAACAATAACGCGGAGACACATTTGTTTTTCCTTTTTTTTCGACACGATTAACTTTCATTTTGTACATAATATTAATTTTTTTCAAAATACTTTTATGCATTATTTTGATGAACTATTTTATTGGCTTGATCAATTGATTAGTTGTATGGTCAACTGCGATCAATATATCGATATATTCAAAAGTTTCACTCCTTTTCTTTTTACTACAATTGTGATGATTCAAATTGCTAAAATATCAGGTAGTCATTTAGATATGAATTAGAACAAGGATTTTTTGATTAAATACTTTAAAAGTTGAAAAAATTAAATGGAAAACTCTCTTATAGATGTTAAACTTTATAAGGGTTTATTTTGGTATAATAATCTCACCGACTTTTCTAGTATGCAGAATCGAGAAAAATTTTGTAAAAAATATAATTTTATAATTTATTATTTAAATTTTGAATTAAAAATAACAACAACTTGAAATTATTTTAGTAAGTACATATTTATACACCTAGTAGTTTGCATAATCATATTGAATTTTACTTTTATTTTATTAACTTTTTCAACGAATAACATTTATTCACAATTTTTTCAAATTAAGCATCACTAAACTGAAATAAATTTTTTATACATATAAACGTCAAACATTTTTTAAATTGGTATTGAATAATACTTGTACCGAATCATGTTGAATAATGTGCTATATATTGCAAGTGAAATTCAGCAACCAATGAGAATTACGAAAAATGTATTTACGCGTGTTATTTTTAAGAAAGAGCACGTATATTTTTCATGGTTTCGCGTTTATAGCTGATGACGTAAATATATATACAAAAGAAAAAAGAGAGCGATCGAA
Organism: Cremastinae sp. A BG-2022a; assembly: GCA_030522545.1. Classification (NCBI taxonomy): domain Eukaryota; kingdom Metazoa; phylum Arthropoda; class Insecta; order Hymenoptera; family Ichneumonidae; species Cremastinae sp. A BG-2022a. The sequence goes on along the minus strand of JAPYYW010001189.1, from coordinate 40,235 downwards.
AAATATGAAAAAAAAATGTAGCAAGAAGGTGGGACGAAAATTCTCTTGTCATCGGCACAGACACTCGGGGCTTCGCACTCTCGAGTTTTCTCCTCTGTTTCGAAGTCTGAAGTGGAGGTCGGTCCATAGCCTCTGAGCGTGAGCTCTTCTAACTTTTCCCTTCTATATACGCACGCACATGCTACACGTATATACCTGCTCGGAAATACAGATATAAGACCACCAAGGGAGTCTGGCCCTTATTAAAAGTTGACATGTGCCGTATGACGGAAAAGTCAAGAAGACAATCAGACGAGGTTACAAGTCAGAGAAAGTCTTTTCAAAGGGAGAGACAAACATAGACGAGAAAAATAAACGAAATTGAAAAAGACCATACCAGACGTAAAACTTTAGCCCTTTAATTGTTGTACACTTCCCTTAAAAAATATACTGCGTGTTTGAACAATTATAATGACCAGGAAGATTATTAACATACGTCTATAGCTGTTTTATTGTCTACGAGTGTCCAAAAAATCTATACATATGAATGTTTTAAATAAGCTTCATATTATAAAAATGTATATATGATACGTGATAATGTAAAACATAAAAAATAAATATTGACCTTAATAAGAAATTTGTTACAAAATTTCTGCTGTATAGAATCTCTTTTTTGTACACTTCCCGTGAAATTTTCAAAATAATAAAAGCAATTGATAACTCTGGATTCGAAATCAAATAATCAAAATTAATATTATTTTCTGGAATAATTTTTTTACATTTTCAGTTTCAATTTATTTATACATTTGAGATGGAACACATGCATGCAAAATGAGCAAAAATGTATGTCACAAACATCTCCAATTTAAGATAGTTAATTTTATCGAAAAATTGATCAGCAAGTTAATATCGTGAACATAAATAGATGTCACAGTGTATTATCAACTAATTGACTGTGATTAACGGAATAAATATTGAGTTGGCAATTAAATATTGACTCACTTTCGAAAGAAACAAATATTAATATTTACATTTTTCATTTAAAACTACTATTTAACAATAAAATCACCAGTTTAATATGTAACTTGTTTCCATCTATCTGACAGAGACTGAATGTCTTGCTCCCAGAAATCAGCAGGCTGCTGTTCAAAAAAGTTTCCAAGCGAGTCAATACTTTTGTTACCAACCCAATATATTATTACGATGTATAAGGACGAATGTTATATGCGATTCGTTATTAATTCCAGGATAATTGTATTTGATCCGTCATATTTTGTGAACTTATTAATAGAGCATTCCCTCTTGTCTTTCACCGCAATCTATTGTGTTGGCTTCAGGATAAATTTCGTTGAGTATAATATAATCATCAGTTGAGAGCAGTTTAACCGAGTTTATCATTATTCGTGGATAATTTTGGACGAATGTGGATTTAACGTCAATCATCGACAAATCTCGTTGAATGTGAGAAGATAAAGTGCACGAATTGAGTCGAAAAGAGAAAAAGGGGGAAACAGGGAAATTGTACGAGATATAGGAAAAGATCGATATGGGTGATCGTTCGAGTTCTACATCCGAATTATCATTCTGGAAGCGTCCAAGTGTCAATCCAAATAGTGACGCGCGTTTTCCCAGATGTCAATACATCGAGCTGTTCCGATACGTTACTCTTAGAAATCTAATGACGTTTGATACTGTATAACTGTTAAACGTCATGTTATAAACGTGTGTGCTATCAAGTTTGTACGGCACAATTGTTTGCACAATAATGTACATATTTATTCGAAAATATCTCATAATAATTTTTCCAGGAAAAGATATCTGTTTCTGTCGCTAACTTCCCTATTATCGTAACTCATCGACATTCACAGATCAAACGATAAATATATACGATTAATAGCAAACTACTTTCGGATGTTGAAAATATTCCGAAACGTCATCCTTATAATTAAAACATCGGAAATACATGTGTTCTATTTAACGTTCATTTCCGTTAATTTTCACTTAGCGAAAATTCGATGTCCCAATTTCGTTCGAACCAATTAAAAAATCGTGAAATGAAAAAGTATCTAATTATGAAGATTTTGACAGGAAAAAATGCAACGGTCTAATGCGAATTCGGGTAATTCGTGATCGATTGATGGGCTCGGAAATAAGCGGGTGTATTCCGATTGGGCGTTCAATACGCTTCATATGACGTTTGCGTATTTATAAAGTTTACATGTGTGCGCGCATATTCATGGGATCGCTAGCGGCGCAGCGACGTTTCCTGCTGTTTAATAAATCAGCGAGCGTGACGGATTGAGAGCGCTTTGGAGGACTCGGCGCAGGAAAAGCGACACACCGATGAGCTTTCTCGCAAAATGGTTATACATATATATATTGTCGAATGAGATATATCGGAAAGTGGCAGGAAAATCGACGAGCCGTGTGTTATACATGAAATTTCGTTCATCCCGCCGCTCCTCCGGTAAGCTCCTCCGGTTTTCTTTTTACTCGGAAAAAAGTATCTTATTTTCACCTGGATCGAAATATCAGAAAATAAACAATAAAAAAGACAAACACTATATGCATATTTGAATACAATAGAGTCGTGAAGGTATAAGAATAACATATCACATGACAATCTATTAAAAAATTTGGTCCTATTTGTTAACTAAATGTAAGATCATCACTTGAAATTTATTGAGACAGAATTTATTTAACATTTGCATAGATCTATACTTTAGCATATCATACAAAATGCATGCAAAATTTGCAGAGGCTTTTTTCATGTGTAGCAATCCAAATATTAGTTTTTAAAATTGCAACTTTTAACTTTAGCTCTAATGAGAAATTTAACAACTTTGTATAGATGGACATTTCTATAGAGATTTGTAGATAGTACAGCTTAGAATGTGGGATACATATATAAAATGAACTTTAAAGTAGATTTGTGCAAATTTTAAAGAAATTTTATCACAAACGATTTTCACGTGTCTTCTACCTTATATATAGTACAAAATCGAATGATGTTGTAAAGATATGGGAAAATCACGACGAACCTTTTTTTTTGTCCAGAAGCGCAAAAAAGTTGAAAATGTTTAACATGGAATATTGTGAGGATTCTTTAAAACGATACGAGACGTGTCGGAGTCTGGTTATTTGTACGAAAAAGCAGGGCTTCCGGACATTTCTGGGTATTATGTGTACAGGGTTTGTATAGCTCGCACGTTTGGGCAAGGACGATACGTGTCCGACACAAAAAGACTTATACGGAAAATTCTGTACAGGTATTATACTGAGATGAAGACCTGAGAGAGAGAGAGAGAGAGAGAGAGAGAAAGCGAGAGAGTAAGCACGTCGAGAGAAAACGTTTTCTTTGGACTCTCTTGAAAAATGGGGGTCATAACTCACGAGATAACAGCATATCCGTCTCTCGAATACATTATTCACCCCCAGGAGAGTGTGTGCGGGCGTTCACTGACGGCGAAACGTAGGACTGAGAAGGAAGACGAAAACGCGAGCTTTTATTGCGAGTATTGACCATCGGTGACACGTGTGATGCGTCTCGTTAAAGTATTCATAAGATTGCATTGGAAAAAAAAATAGATTGAAAAATATATATACTTGAGAAATATTTTGCTCGATGATTCCCATTGTTTAGATTTCCACAAGTACACCGGCAGAATTTTTCGTTTGCGCACGGAGAATATGACAAATGATATTGAACAATCCCTCGGTGACCATGCACATTACGAATATGTCCGCATATCAGACTGATGAAATAAGAAAAAAAAATATAGTGAGGGAATACGAAGATTTTTGTCCTCGATATACATTTTTTTTTGTATTTCGCTTTTCATACATTTCGAAATTCCTGTTTTTGCCCTGAGCCGGATCACACCGAACGGAGATAGGAGAGAGAAAAAAAGAAAGATATCGTCGCTTGATCTCGATCAACGCGGCGGGTTTTACGTGACGCCAGAGCGAGTTACGTGATCCGGCTTTGGCGACTTGCTTTCCTGGCAAAAGAGTCGCGTCGCAAACTGCAGGCTGCGTAGTCTCTCTCTCTCTCTCTTCTTTTTTTCCTATACCCTTTTTTTTTCTTCAGATGAGAGTAAGAAACGGAGGAGCAAAGTACACGACGCGAGGAGCGAAGAAACGCTCGGATGCATGTGCGAGCTAAATTGATGAATATTTACAAGAGCGAAAAAAAGCCCCTGCGAGCGGGACAGAAAGGAGGGTGTGGACTCGAGAGAGCTTTCCGGCTAATGGCTCGCACCTACGACGCGCGATCGTGCATAAAATTATATAATAGCAACGCTTCGCAAACGCACTTACGTCGCGAGTAGACATTACGAGATCGCGAAAGAGATTCTCTCTGATGTTGATGATGATGATGATGCGTGCATTTTTTTTTTGTCAAGAGTGTACAACATTTTTTTCTTCCTCTCTCCGTCTCTCGTCGCTTTGTTCTTGTCGGCTCGTTTCCTCGGCCAGTCGATATACGTACGGATAATATGGACGAGAAAATCGATTGCTCGAGTGCACTGACCAGGACGCTCTGATATATCATTCTCATTTCTATTCACCTCTTCCGATCGCTCTCCCGTCCGTCGTCCGCTTGTCACCCCTGTCCCTCGTGAAACGAATTTATGAAGAACGAGCTCCATGTTAAAACTTCCGCCATTAACTCTAATAATAATCATATTTGTATGGGGAATATTTTTGATCAATTGTCCTCCTGTATACTCATACTGTCAAATATATTGTTACGGATGTTACTATATGTGTACATTGAGAAAAAAGTTTGGTTGAATGAACCAAACATTTATTTCCGTGTCTAAAACAAAAGGCACAGAAACAAAAATTTAGTTGAATTAAATAAATATCATGTTAAATTAACTAAATATTTCTTTCGCTCTCCGTGTCCGCCTGTTCAGTTGATTCAACCAAACTTTTTTCTCAGTGTATATGAAAAAAAGAGGATAAATGTGAACTCGTGTTATTTTAATATGAGAAATTTTAGGCGGTATAAAAATGTATAAAAAGATTTTTATCTCTCGCGCTAAAAAAATCTCGCGTTGTATAGAACCATTAAATATGTATGTATACAAAATTAACATCTTGGCCAATATTTAAAAAGATTTTTACGGCGCTGAATATAAGATTTTTATGGGTATAATACTGGAGATCGAGATATTAAAAGTTTTGTACGATATTTTCAAACATTACATTATATACAATTTTATAAAAAAAATAATAGCCTCAATTCGAAGATTTATTTATTTTTGAAAGCTTGAATATATTCAAAATGTAACTATCACTGTAAAAAATGTGGTATTAAATGGTCTTCATTTAACACCATTCTTGGTCTATATAGTTTCCATCGTTTGGTGTAGAATGGCATGGTGTTAATACAGATGTGGTTTGATATGCTGTGTTTTATCAATGTAAATAATTAACACCACGTAATATCAGCAATATTTAGTGCTTAAGATTAATAAAGTAACACTGTTCTTGCTAACACCATCCGATGCAAATAAAATAGAGATACAGATTAAGCACCTCAATAATATAGAGAATATTTTTAAATAGTGTAAATTTCGATTTGTTTGTAAGATTCATGCACATTATATGCAACTTTGTTCGTAAAAAATTCTATATGTTAACAAGTTCGTAAATTAGTTTTCGTTTTTTTTTTCTCTCTGAATGCAGAGATTTACCCTGATATGGAGTAATTTACTATCTAGATTTGTTTAAAAATAAACAAATTTGTATAACTAATTCATTAATAATAGATTTAATGTTCATGTTGAGTAGCAAATGTTACCTGGCAATGTTTTGAAAATTTTTATATTCAAGTATCAGTTCCATGAAATAATTATGCTTCCTCTCAAACCTGATTAACGAAAGATGCCCTCGAGAACCGATTATTGCTCAATGATATTCAGATAATGGGTCATAAAATGGTTTTGGTATATGCCAAGCTTCAGCTCAAGTATCCGATAGTAAATTTTTTGGGTTCGTTCTCGTTCGTTTATTGCCACTTAATAGAGTGCGGACTGCCAGAAACGTAAACTAAGTTTTATTGCTGCTAATTTTCATTTCTCAAGAAAGTATATCGAGCCCTACCCATCCCTGTTGCTGAAAACTTCGATTTTTACACACACAATGTGGTTAACACCGCGAAATTTTTTTACAGGAAAAAAATACTTGAATAAGTCTCTACATTCCTTTTATAGGAATTTTTCCTAAATTCCGAAATCACGATAGTAAATTTTGCCACGAAGTTAAAATTATACCAAGTATTTTATAACTAAATATATATTTTTATAATAAAGAGTACATTTTCGACAGGATCTACATGAAACATATTTAGTTCTATGATAATCAAGTTATCCCTTTTGCATAGTAAAATCTCCCATACTCTTTATCATTACAAAATAAAATAAAAGATATGATAAAATAAATGAAAAATTATTAAAAAAAAAATCTGTATAACAGAAAAGATATAGCTTGTTATCGAATGAGTGAGAGCGACATAGGAGCGTTATAGAGTGTAAAGAAGAAGACGACGACGACGCGAGTCGAGGTATATAAGGGAGAGAATGGAAATCAGAGCGGGAGCAGTATATATACGTTCGAGAAAAATAAGGAGCGAGGCTGAGAGCGTGTCTGGCCAAATTGCGCGGCAATCGAGTGCCGGGGATTCGCCGTTATACGTTCGAACAACGTCGAGAAGGGGCGAAAAAGGAGGCTTTCTCTCAGCGATCGCGTGTCAAGAGCACGGCACGAGCGAGAAATTATCCCGTCCGGACTTTCCACCGGTATGCGAGACGACTCCGTGACGTAAAACGCCCGTTTTCAAACGAACGATATTATGCCGAGGAGCGACTATGTTTGTATCCCCTTCAGCCGCCACCACCACCACCGCATCGCGAAGAACGGAGAACGAAAGGGCGACGCGGGAAAGCTCGAGCACTCGAGGCACTCGCCTCTTTGCCAACTCAGCCACTGCTGAGCCTTCCGCCGCCAAGTTCTTACACTTTCACCCTCCGCTTTATACACCCCCCATACCATCATGCCTATATCCACACACAATAGGCTGAATTCTTTGTTCAAATTGGCATATTATATACTGAAAGGGTTAAAGAAGAAAGAGAGAGAGAGGCAAAATATATACTTCATAAACGTAAATTTGCTGGTAATTGACAGAAGAAGTTTTCACGCAGTTTTGACATTTCGTGTGTACCGCGTGTGCAACGAAATATAACCGAGTCGACTCGACTTATCGTCATGTACTCTCGATTAAATGCGCCTTGCCGTTGTTTCAATTCGTGTTGTCATGCAGCAGCGACAGATGAATGTGTGTCGCGTATTCATTTTATATATTTTTTTGAAATAGTTTTCGTTGTATAATTTTTTTGGAAAGATTTTTATTATTGTTGGGGATATTGTATCACTGAGAACAGATTTAGTTGAAAAATATTTAGTTGAAAATATTTCGTCGAAACAACACTTATTTACTTGAAATAATGAAACTTCAGTTAAGACGATGCCGCAAAATGGGCTGATCTTTGGATTTTTACGAAATATCAATAGTTTGTGAGTTTGAGCAAATCGCGTTTTGTGTCACGTGGTACATCTACGGCATCACCTTAAATCAACCAAAAATTTGGTTCAATTTGGAAAATAATATCGTTGAACGTATTGAAACAAATATTTTGTTGAATCAACCAAATTTCGTTTTCAGTATATGTTGGTTCACGGTGGGAGAGAATCGATCGGCAAAAAAGGGATGAAGCAGGGGAAGGAACGGGAGACGAAAGCGCAGGTGTATATTACGGGAGAGGATGGAAAAGAGAAATGGGACGGAAAAATGGTGACAAGTGGTGATGTTTAAACGGTTGGAGAAGGACGCGACGGCGGCGAGTCGTCTTCTCATCCCGCGGCATCGCCATTGAGCGGAGAATCGTGAGATTCCGCTCGGCGTCGTGTTGTACGTGCGGAGGCCGAGCCTTGAAATCGAGCTCAGTGACCCCGGCGACTAATGACCGGCGATTACCGACGTTTTTCATTCCGCTCTTTCTCTCTGCTTCCTTTTTTCTCTCTTCCTCTCTTATTTCGACGTTAGCAGCAACCCCGCGAGGTGCGGACTCCTCTCGTCCTTGGCCCGAGACGCGCGTAATCGTCCGTAGAATCGTCGCCGTTCTTTTTTTCCGCAAAATTTTTACGAAGAAATCGCCACCCGGCAAAACGTGAGAGACCTTTCCTCGCCGGAAAGAAGAAAAAATTCGAAATAAAAGGGAGCGACGAGGAGAGGAAGTCGCGGCGGAACTTTCACAGTGAAAATAAGAAAAGACACGATGAGAGGCGGAAAAAAAGGGGGCGAGATAAAAGAATTCGAAACTAGAAAAATCGTCTCTGTTGATCCATTCGAGCTTATTGTACAATAAAAGATCTCGAGACCTTCTCATCTCGAATGTTTCTTTTCCTTCTGTCTTGTGGAATAAGGGAAGAGAGTTTTCGCAGTACCGCAGAGAGAAAAATTGCGAAAATCGAGTAAAATTCAAAAACTTCTTATTTCTTTTCGCTCTCGCCGGAAATTCTCATTTTTCTTATTCAAGCTCCAGAGTGCGATTTTTCTTTTTGTTTTATTTTTTTTCTTCTTCTTCACTTTTCGCTGGTATCATTTCAGGATTTTTCTTCCGTGACCCACGCACGAATTTCTGTCGTTTTTCCCGAAAAAGGAACAAAACAAAATCCACGCGAGGATTTTCGTTTCTGGAGGTTTTTGCGGGGGAGTAACCGCGAGGTAATCCAGCTATTTTCGTTCGATCTTCTCGCGATGATCCCGTCTTGGCGCAACGTCTCGTTCGCGACCCATCATGGATACCTTTTCCCGTCCCCACCATCTTTTTTCTCCCAATGTCTTCCTCTCTAGTTCCTCCGCGCTAGCTCTCTCGTATCCTCAGGAATTTTCCACCGTCCGTGCGTCCGACCGAGCGTAAAAGACTCATTTTCCGCACGGGGCGTGAAAACACTTCGCTCCCGAGTTTATAGGCTTTCATGTGTCGAGAGTTACGGCGAGACGACGACGACGACGACGGAGAAATAACGTTGTTTCGTGCGAACGATCGGATGAAATAGAACTAACAGGAGAAAGCTTTTGTAATGGACAAAAATGTATATATCGAACGAAAAAAATTTCACCGTGAGAAAAGTGAGTGCTTTATTCCTATACACATTGATTTAAAAAAAAAATCGATAGCTTTCAGTAAATAATTGTGTTTGACTGGCTCTCTCAATTTGTCCGGATGAAAATTATTGAAAAAAACTTTGACTCTCCGTACTCGAGATTCTTTTTTTTCTTTTTCAATCGAGGCAGAACTTGGTCTGCGGAAAAATTTCCGGTTTTCTGGCGTCTGGACGAAGAGTCTGAGCCTGGAATTTTCTGCACACGTACCGCAGAGGGAAAAACGAGTGTATATACGGTTATATACACGGACGTACGTACATGTATATAGAAAGTTGAAGATGGAACAGTTGTGCACCGATCCGGGAAAAGGTTCGTGTATAACTGTACCGTAATCGTGGAGTTCATTCCGCGGCCACAAACTAATCTCGAGAGCTTCGTTCGCGAGTGTTCGCGTGTGATTGTACCTTGCCGTGTGCGCCCGTACGGACGTATACACGAATCGAAAAACGATGCGAGGGGGCCAGGACGGCTGGTCGAGGAAACCCCTGAGAGGTTTGGATAACGTATCGATATTGGAAGGAAAAAGATTAATACCTCGCGAGAGCAGCCCCAAAGAGGTACGTGAACGAAAAGGGCGCACGAAGGGAAAAAGAGAGATCGACTCTTCCGACATCTCTCTGCTACGTTTTGTTCCTTATTCACGCACACACGGGATGTCCCAAAAGTCAACACGACCGACCAAAGAATCGAACCTAGTACTAAATCCTGAGATTAAAAGTCCTCGAGAGTAATTTTTTTTTTCATTCGGAACTCCTCTCGAACGAATATTTTATTGATAATGAAAATCAATGTTTTTATACGTAATTCTTCATAAACATCAGTATAGGAATCTTCATTGGTTGTTGCTTCAACGATAATATAATTCATCAACGATTTATAATTCAAGTCGTACGGAGAAAAAAAAATTGAAAATCGTTATTGTGACATTTTTAGACTGAAATTGATTAATTGGATAAAATGGACGTTTGATTGTGTATCACCCTGTATAAATTATACATATATACGTACATGTATATTCTTTTATTCGAGCCGATCGGTCTGGCTCTTTTTCGCGGTGGTTTCTCGCTGCACACGTGCACATTCTTGCCGCAAAAGCTTCGCTGTTTTCGACTGGAGAATACCAAGCCATTTATACATGTATAAATATTTTTTTCATCCTCTCGTTCGTATCTGCGGATTCGTAGAATGCAAGAGTTGTACAGATCGCTATAGCAGGTGAGCCACGAAAACCGCAAATCCGATTTTATATCACCGTATATATACGAAGGAGAGCCCGCCAAATGTAACAAAAACGGATTTCCTGATGGTATAAACGCGTTCGTCGTATACGTGCACATTTTCCCGGTCTCTCACACACGTTCATCACTCTGTTCTTGGATAAAGCTCGATATCATGAGTTACGAGATTTCACAGCGAATTTGCCACGGAACTTTCTCCTCGCTATCGAATTACTAAAATCAAACCGAAAGGGCTTATTCTCCGGCACATACGTAACCCACCCTCTCTTTTTCTATATCATTTATCTTTCCGGACGAAAATCCTGATGCCAATTATTCTATTTTAATAACGTTCCTATATATAATTTTATTTTTAAATCTGCTTCAAAGTATGATTGATGTATAACCAAAATTTGCGTATTCATTCAATCGCGATATCGCGACTTCTTTTTTTACATTTTATATGTGAAAGCAAGCATTTTGTGCGTATATTTTTCGAGAAAAAAAAATGTGTTCGGGTAAAAAGGGTTTGACAAAGCATATCGTGTCTGCACACCGTTTTGCACGAAAGCGGTGTCAAGGTTTGGTAAAACGTAACGCGAAACAACGACGCATTTGTCTTTTTATACACATTTTTTTTCTGTGTGCATGTGCGAGGAAGAATATTATTAATAACACAGGTATATCACGTGGCTTGCTATTTTTTGCCCTCGACGATATAACTGCGGAACAAAACTGTCCATCAGCGGCAACAGCAGTGGCCGATGTCCAAACAACTCAGTCACTCAATCCCCAGCGTGTGTTATGCAACGCGGAGAGTGTAAAAATGTTCTCGAATCCTGTATGAAAAACGTATACGAGCTATATATATTTTTTTTTCTTCTACATTTTTGAGACACTCTCTGCGTTCGATCGAAAATATTTTCGATAAATTATAAAAACTATTTGTTCCAAAAATCAATTATTATTTTCGTTCTTGGAAACTTTTCGTCTCTGAAAAAAAAAACAACGTCTCTTTTCGCTATGTTTTCAGAAAATGTCGATACTAAGCTGCGGTAGAGAATGTAAACCGATCTCGAACGAGCGAGTATTTAGCAGAAATTTCACAGCGGAGGCGCGAAATCCCGACGGGCAAAGTACCCGGCACCACGGTTGTACTTCCATTACGACTATAAAGTAACGTAACGAACGGCGACGATAATCCACGTTGGCAGGGTAGCTTTTCCCGCTTGTCGCTGGAGAGCTCGCGTTACCTCGGCTTTTCTGGGCGCTCCTGGCCATCCATTGACATAAACCTCGCAGGCAGTAACCACTGTTACTGAAGTTTTCGCCGCAGGAACTCGAGGTAAAATTCGGAGAAGAGCGCCGAAAAATAATGTTGAAATAAAAAGGGCAAAAAGCACTCTGGGAGAGCAGAAAAAAGAATAAAAACCGGGCGTGTGGTGTATAAGAGAGGGAAAAATCTGAGTACTCGTAGCCATATATGCGTGTATAGGCATTTCGGCATACTCTAGAACGCCTGACGAACGAATTTGTGATCGTACACCTGCTGTTGCGGACGTAAACGTGATTTATCCCGCCTCGCTTACCAATTTCGAATCCTTTCCACGATACGGAGAACCGGGCGGGCTCACCGTACGAGAAACCAAACAGATTCATCCTTCGCCCGCAGAACCCTACCTTCGATGTAACATTGAACGATTTTCCAATATTTTACCATGGTTCTTGGCGGCTAAGCCCTTTGCAAACGGAGTTACATGAACACACCCGAGATACGCGCACGCTCGAGATATTTCTCCGTGTGTCTGTGCCCAACGAACGAGCTACTGTGAGCCAAAGATAAATTTGCTTCATTCTGCCTCGCATCGGAACCTGAGCTTTCGAGTTACTTTCCCAGAGATCCTGGGATCATTTCCTTTCGCTGATCAGATTACTGGCCATGGTATAAACATTTTTTAATTATAACTTTTATGTATTCGGTTACAAATATATTTTAAATAATTGATTTTTAGAATTTCAGACTCTATGTGGAAATAAAACTTTTCAACGCTTTTTCAAGAATCATTTTTAATTCAGTTTTTTTGTTTAGAAAAATAAAATCGTCGTTAGGTTCTTTTCAGAGTGTTATTGTCGAAGAATCATATATGTATAAGTACTGTTATAGCCTCGTCACGAATTTTTTGCTATGAATTTACGTCAAGATTGGAGTTCATAGGAAAGAGAGAGAGAGAGATGGAGGAAGAAGCAAGAAAGATTGGCTGAGCAAAGAGTGCGACGTTAATCTGTGGAAAGGCCATAAAGAGAGAGAGAGAGAGAGAGAGATGCTAGATTATTCGAGAGATAGATGGCAAAGTCCTGGACACGAGTGGAGATGAAACGCGATAAAAGAAAAAGGAGCGAGAGAGCGAGGAAAAAAGTAAAAACGCGCATAGGTAGGAAACGATGACGCGAAGCCTCAGGTGTAATGAGTGATAGGACAGATAATGGGCGATCTTATCTCACTCTCAGCTCCTGAGTTACCAATATACTCTTTTCACCTTCGCGAACTTTTTGCAAAAATTCCTCTTTCCCACTCGCTGGTTGGAAGAAAAATTTTTTTATCTGTATATATTTTGTCCTTACTGCAATTTTCGATAATGACGAGATCCCGCCGGCATCGTCGTTATTATAAAGTTGAGATATTGGAAAAAATATTGACTCCTGGCAGCTGTGGAAAATGTTGCGAATCGTAATTCACCATTTTTTTCAAGACCGAGTGATTGATTGTTCGTCAAAATTTTTTAACAGTAAAAACTGAGAAAATAATTTGTTGGCGTGTCAATTAAATTGGTTCAGTAGAATGAGCTATTCGAAAAAAATTGATTATTTTTCAATTTATTTGGTATATTTAATAAATTACTTGGCTAAAATTAATAAAATCTTGTCTGTAGAATATGTAACCAAATATTTCATTAGTGCGTATATGTTCAATATTTGCTTTGTACGAGATGAATTTTTGGTATTTAATATAAAGTGAAATATGCTGTTTCGTTGCAAGATATTATATTCGTTTTAATGAAATGTTGCATATAAATTTGAATACCTATTTGATTAAGAAAAACTAATTCGTCTGGATATGATATCAACCGTAACAATAAACCGTAACGTGTCTACCAAATATTTAATCACTCTGAGAGTTAACCTTTTCCCATATATCGAATTTCAACATTGCATTAAAAAAAGTTCTTTGTTCAAAACCTTGATATATTACACTTAGTAATTCGAAAATTTTTTTTTCCCGGTATGAAAGTAAAAACTTTTGTTGCTAAAATAAAAATTCAAATATCTAAACTAAATTTTTTATTCTGAGCGTGCATGTAAAATAAAACGTAATGTCGTATACGTGTAAATTTTTAAAGGTTCGACGGCGTTGGCGTGCATCCATGCGCTATAAATTCGTCTCGTGCGGAATTGGATTACGTCGCGAGGATTGTAAAATATATCCCGAACGTTTGTACATCGGTGGACTCGGATAAATACGTAAATCCGTGCAAAATTAAGCGTGTATGGATGAATTTTCGAAACGGAATGCACGAAACACGTGGGAGATATGCGGTCGGGGAGCCAGAGGGGAGCATCAGGAAATCCGCAGTCAGTCATGCGAGGTATGCGAGAGAGCCTCGGGGATGTGTTTTCCTTTTCGGCGCATGAATCTTCGCCGGACGATGAGAGCGTTTTAAATCGTATACAAACGCGAGAGAGAGAGTGGAGGCGAGGAAAGTAAGGGAAGATGCAAATTCGGGAAGGTACGGACATGGGATACGAGACGGAAAGGAAATGAGAAGGAAAGAGCGTCTCTCTCGATGCGCCCTGCCGTCCGGAGTCCCGCGCATATGTATACACCACTCCAGATGAGAGTGTACACGCGTTCACCAGGTTTCTGCCGGACGACGGGCACTTCCCGCGATATATCGACCGATACGGTCGCTCCGGCCCACTCTCGTACCAGAGTTAAACTCCAGAATTCACCGGCGCGTATGTCATTTTCTCTCTTTATCCCGCCTTTTCTTCATCTCTCTCTCTCTCTATACATATACACCTTTATTTCACCTCCGTTCCCCTTCGCTTCGGTCACTGACAATCCTCGAGAAAGTTACGAGAAAGCGCCCGAGCGTATATATCTCCTGTACAGCTTTTACCTCTGCGCGCGGTGTGTTCTTCGTTCCACTAGCTCGCGGTTTCTCGGTACCAGTCAGTAGTAAGGGCAATTTTGATCAGACACGCTCTCGCGATCCCGTGTCGCTCGTTTTTTCTCTCATTTTTTTCCTTTTTAAATCGCTTTTCGAAAATGAGATGTAGAAATTAATGCGAAAACCGAGGTTCCCGAGAAATCGAGAAAACTTTTCCTATTTCTGATTTCAAGGCGCTCGCTCGGTGTGTGGGTTTGTTTGAGTTTGTGTGTTCCCCGGGTGAAAGGGTCAGACGGTACACGCACCCCTCGCCCTTTCGTGTTTCTTTCGAGGAAAAAACTCAACGAGGAAAAACGGGGACGAGAAACTAAAAGGAACGGGGACGAGAAACGAGAAGAAGCGACTGGAAGTGGAAAAAATGGGGAATAAAATAGGTCGAGGAAGAAATGACCCTCGGGCACGAATCGAACGAAAAGACGGATTGAACGAGAGCGACGGACGTTGGTAATAAGGACTCCGGTGAAAAATGGTACACATTTTCGTGAAGCGTTTGCAGAACTTATATAGGCCTCCGCACTTATTTTTCGGCAATTTTATTTCTACGAATAATTTTTTCCCTCTGCTTCTTTTTCCACGTTTGCCTCTCATTTCCATCCATTTTTCTGTTTCGGTAAAATTCGCTCGTTCTCGCTCTAGAAAACGCGGAAGCTCCCTCCGAGCGAGATTCGCATTTTCTCTCTCATTACTCGTTATGCTTCTCGTATTTTTTACGAGCCGACAATTTTACTTATATATATGAGAGGGAGAGCGAAAAAATTCCAACCACTCAAGACGTATTGTTTGTTTTACATAGGTACGCAATGGCTGCTTGCGAAGCGTTCTTTCGCCTCTTTCGCGAATGAAGAGATCCTCGGTACGCGCAGCAGACGTCGAAACGTTTCCGAGATAAAGGGGGAGGAAAAGTGCTTGCGAAGCGAAATAAAAATCACGATGCATCTTTCAAGATGCTTACATGCTTTTTCTTCTTCGACGTCTCGCTCTTGCCAAACGATCACGATTTTTTTCTCCCTTCTTTTTCTATTTCTTTCTTTTTTTTTCTTTTAATTCTTTACGATCGTTCGCTTTCTGCTCTTTTGTTTTTCCCTTTCTCTTACTTTTCATCTTCTCGGAAAAAAAAAACATACCGATTTCTGCAGAGAGCTCATCGTCGACACTCTCATTTTCCTTTTATGTTCGCTTCTCCCGGCCTCTTTTGTACACAGACACCCAGGCTCAGAATCCAAGAACGCTCCTCCCTCTTCCACCACTCGTCAAAGAGACGCGCGAGATCGTCGTCGTTCTCCCTTTACATCCTTTTTTTTTTGACAATCAAGTTTTGTTCTCTTTACTCGCTGGACTGTCTCAAATGGAATGAAGAGTCGCAGATACGTGTTTTTACATAATTGCAGAAACGACACTCTGCTTCTTCAATTTTATCTTATTCGAATGGAAAAATGTTATCGCAGAGAAATATATCGGCGAAAAAAACATATACCATATATGTATATGCGAAGGAAACGCTTATATGAATATCGTATACTTATATTTTGTGCATTCTGTAGCATTTTCCTGTCAAAGTGAATAGAAAAATATCTGCGGAATGGAATGTACTGTGTCGAGCGATATTTCACCGTATGTGCACATTTTCGCTACAATTTCTCTCTCTCTCCCTCTCTCCGCGTCTGCTTTTCCCTTCTCATTCCTTTTCAATACCAAACAGTTTACAATCTTTTGATGGGCCATGGGATTCCGGGTTTGAGGATCGTTTGCAAGCGAAAGGAAAAGCGAGCCGTAGAGAGATGAGGGAAAAGAAAGAAAATTGCAAAGCCCCCCTTTTGAGAGCGACGACTCGCGCGAATCGCTTTTCCTATAACAACGCTAACCGTTCGTCTTTTCACACGAGACGGAGTCTTCTCGTCTCGCGGCGACGAGTGAGGATTGGAAGAGAGAATCCATTGCAAAAAAGGAAGATACGAAAAGAGAGAGAGAGAGAGAGAGGGAGGAAGAAGGGAAGATATGAGGAAAGGAGGAAAAGGGAGACTCGAGATCGCTCGAGGTTTCGACCGGGGTAAAAGTGGTACCTAACCCGACGCGACAGTCAGATGCTTCGCTTCACTGCGGAATTGTTTTATCCTCAACCATATTCCGGACTCTTCCTTTTGCTCTCTCGTCTCTCTTCTTTCTTCCCTCCTCGCTCTATCTTTTTCTCTAGTCTCGTTTCTTTCTTCTCTCTATTCTCATTCGCGAGCTAACCCTCTCCTCCCCTTTTCTTCCCCCGCTCGTTTTCTGGAAGCGGGCGATTTCGTTTCTCGTCGCTCTCGTTTTTCTCGTCTACTTTTCCCGGCGGTGTCTTCCGCTGTCTTCGCGCACGTTCCCTCTTCCCCTCTCTCTCTCTCTTTTCCCTTCTCGACTCTTTCGATCGAGCCGCAGAGATAGAGGCTTCAGTCCAGAGGCTGCACTAAACGAAGACGTGCGTCTATTCCTTCAATTCTTATCCGCACACAGCTCGCCCGACTTGTGCTGAAACCGCATACTCGTCGCTGAAACCGTAGGTCCCTCCCTCAACCTCCCCGGGTCACAAACATAAATCCAGTCTATCGTCTTTCTATCTCTCTCTCTCTCTCTTCCCCCCTTATTCCTTCCCATTTCGATTTCTTGCTCAGTTTTCAGACTCGCACGTCGAATCCTCCACGCCCATCCACAGCTTCTCCTACCTATTTTCCACTCGTCAAAACACAGAGAGAGAATATGCTCTCCTTCAATTTTCACTTTTTTTCTCACTGCCCTATTTTCCTCGACAGTTTATTTTTTTAAAGACGTATATCTTTTTTCGATCAAATATAATCATTAGTCGACGATAAGCGAATTCTCCCTTATTATTATTATTTTACAGCGAAATATTTTATTCGTATATGCGAGGTATTATTATTGTACGAGAGGACGTCATGCCTCTTTTACTTTTGCTCGGTCACTGCCCTCGCACTTTAATCTCTGTCACTCCTCGCGCGCCTCTCGTCTCATTTTTTTCTCGATCCCGCGCCCTGCGAGGCGAGCATTCGAGTGACATTGCAGTGCGGTTCTTGAGTCCTTTTCGTGAACGGATCTTCTGTGCGCCGAGCGAAGCGTCCCGACGAGTGACCCAGCAGTTCCGGGATCACGTGGCTCCGCACTGTTCGCTCATCGCGAGAATAACTTTCTGGGCGAGAAAACTCGGAGATGAGAAATTATATGCTCGCACACGTTTTTCGATCGGGCATGAGAACAAAATGCACCAATTATTTTCACTGTATATTTTGTTGTTTATCAAACAATATATCAGACAATATAAGAGAAAAATATAAAGCACATACAATAATTAGATTATACGAATAATTATTGTAAAACTAAATATATGATTTTGACATATATTTATTCAGATCTTAAATATTTTTTCTTTTTAAATAATTGGCATATTTATATTTTTCACATTATAAAAAAATTTACTATCGTCATTTCTGTCAGTGCAAACAAAATCCGAGGAGCGATCGCGACTTGGCCATTTTTTTTCTTCGCTCCAAAAGACGCAACGCAACTTCTACGATAAAAAAGTGTTATTTTATTGTTATGTCAGGCTCTTTAGTGCTCTATATGTATATATCTGTTTATATATTCAGACATTTATGTATGTTTGCATATCAATGTATCTGGACAAACGTTTACGTGTATACACGATGTTTATTAGGCGAATCCCACGCTCTTGTGTGCTGAAAGTACTCAGGACAAACCCGAGCGAGCTCCGAGACGTGCTTTACGATTTGTCATAGAGAAAAGTCTCGTCTGTCGTGCGCACCGAGAAAAAAAAGAGCAGCGCGATATGCGCTAGCGTGGCATCGGTAATACAGTCTCGGGACTTAACTTATTTTCATCTTTTTCTATTTTTATTTGTCTTTTCGCCATTCTCATTCTTCTCGGTGTTCTCTCTTTGCTCTTCTCCTGTCCGACTTTATTCGTCATTGTTCTCTCATTGTTGCTAACTATCAACCGCTTCATCTCCTGAGGCTCTCTTTGAGAAATTATAATAGCCCGTAAATGCGAGCGAGAGGCATGTCCCGGGTGACGTCACCTGGGAAAATTCGTCACGCCAATTTTAATCCAAGATTTTCCATCTTGCAAGAGCCCTGCCCCTTTTTTTTACTCGTAATTTCGCTTGATTGTCTCTTCAGAGCTTATTTTCTCGCAATCTGTCATGCCTGACAAGCCAGACTTCTCCGCTATGAAATATTGCGTCTCATGTATATTCCTGCTTTTAATAAAATCACCTCGAATTTATTTTCCTTCTAAAATTAACCATTCGCTTCAATTGATTTACGTTTTTATTATTTTTATACGAAAAGAACAGAAAACAAAACAAAATTGTACTATCTAGATTTTCGTAAATAATTTCGTGACTCGTTCGTATCAAAAATTTTTCAGTCATGAAATAAAAAAGCTTCGAAATATTTTCTAGTGGAATTTTGTATCAGATTGGTACACGTGTCACACGCCCTCGATAACATCCGAGGAATTAGCCAGTCACGCTAAGTTCACTTTTCATTATTTTACCTCGAAAAATCCACCGAAAATGAATTTGTGACGTTGGAGTAATGAATTCGGATCGAGACAAGCCCTCGCTCGCTCTCCTCCCGCCGCTGGCCCTTTTACTTGCTCGGCTTTTATCTCCGAGCTTGAACCTTTATCAAAATCGTTCGGGTGACGTGTGCATCAACATCAAGGAATATGCGTGCTCCGCGCACATTTGTATTCGCGTTAAAACGTCGCTTTCGAGCGTTCGGCCACTCTTTCTTTTTTCTTTTCTTTTTTTCAAACAATATCATAACTCTCGTGCGCCTCTTTTACTTTCGCTTCTTCCCGACAAGGTACACTAATTATCAATAAAAATAAGAAAAACAAAACCCTCGCTATAATTATTTTAGAGAATTATTTAACGGACGATTTTTGAAAGCGCGATCGTGAATTTTGCAACTGATGAGAACGAGAGAAACGAGAATGGGAGAGTAAATAAAGTCTGACAGTGCGAAGCGTTCTACACAGGACGAGAGGAACGAGAACGAGAAAAACAAGAAGAGAACGAGGAGGAAGAAGAATGAGGACGGGAGAAGAATAAGGTGAGAGAGAAAGAAGAATCTGGACTCGCGACGAGACGTGTGGGAGTGCCCATCGGCAGAGAAGGGAGTTACGACTTTCTCGATCGCATCATTCGTTACTTTTATAAAGTCTGGACATCGCGGTCTTTTCTCTCATACTCTGCTCTTTTTTTTCTCTCTTATTCGCTTTATTCCATTTTGTTCCTTTTCTCTCTCTTTCTCCCTCTCTCGTTTGTTTCAATCCTTCGCTCGATCTCTGTCCGACGGCTGCAGCTTTTTCTCTTCTTGTTCTCGGTCCGAGTGTCGACCTTCTGGCCTGGACGACTTCTTCGACCTCCTGGAAGGGCTCTCACATCACTTCCGACCATACACAAACCGGATGTGACTCCGCACTCTCTCTCTCTCTCTCTCTGTCTCCATTTTCAGTCGCTCCATCTCGAAAAGATCGCGAACCCGCGCAGTTCCCGTTTCGCCCTCTCGGTTCCGGCTGTGATTTCGTATTTTCCGCAGCGGTAGCCAAAGATACCGAAAGGAGAATGCGTTAAAGAACGAACGATGTCTGGACACCCACGCACCGACTCTCCTTCGTCCAAAGGCACAAAAATCTTCTCCCTTTTTAATCTTTCCGGTATAAGACAGACAGAAAAACCGATTCGCACCGAGAAATATATTGACCATTAAAGTGACACCGTTTCGAATAACAAAGAGCAAGGAATATATGCTTCTGTAAACAGAAAAAGCCAAGATAGTTGCCTCTCAGATGCGCCAGAATTTTATTGCACGAGATTTTTGTCTCAAAACTTTTTTCAACCCGAAATATAATTTTTTTTCGTCTTCTGAAATGGAACGTAATGATCAGGAATGAGTAATAATTATTAAAATTAATGGGAAAGGAAGGATACTCGGAGTCTCGTCTTTGAAATCACTCCGAGAAAGGATATATCCTTCCCGGATTGTCGGAATAGCAGTAAAGTCGTGTCCTTAACGAACGCAATTTCAGCCAGTTTTCGCACATTAGCCCCACACACGCTATTACGCCAAATTTTAAGAGACCTCGCGCTAGATGCGTTTATTTGTGCTCTTTAACGAGGCGCCTCGTTTATAAGCTTCTCAGATTGCAATTACATTCGTCGCATCAGCTAAATTTGTGGTTTACGACCTGTTAAACGAAATTTTTTCACGTACCATTTTTCTCTACTCTTTTCCATCAAAAAAAAGTAATGGAAGGCTGTCATTGGATTGGGAGATTTATGACTTTGAATTGTGAGCTTTTTCAACATTATACGTCAAGATGTTTCAAAATTTATTATCACGAAAACCCTAAAAATAACAAAAAGTTTACGTACAATATGCGCTAAACATTTTTATTGTTTTAACATTGGCTTTGGCTCTCTTCCGAAATTCAAAGAGGCAGAGAGAGAGAGAGAGAGAGAGAGAAAGGGCAGTACGTATATTTATCTAATGGCTGCCAGACGCATTTGTCATTCTTCTTCCGGATCTACTGTGAAAACGGATAAAATAGAGGGATTAGAGAATTCGCGTCTGGCCTCGCGTGCCAGTCTCTATCTCGCGCGTAGCGCCGAGATTTAGTCCTGCCACGTGGCTCGTGTGTGGGAAGCGAGTTATAATGTACACGAGATGGCATCGCTCGAGTCTTTCCTCGCTCGTCAATCTTTCGCGTTTCTCCGCTTGCAAATTGTACACGACAGCGTTCAAAATTCTTAATTCGTTTCAATCCCAAAATGTATCAATTGAATTTGTCGTCTAAACATAAACCAGAAAAAACTAATCCCTTAATCGTATTTAAAATAGCTCCGTAAAAAAAAATTATTCCCATAATGAACCTTATAAGAGGTTCTTCGTTGAGAACGATCATCTCATGAGGCACGAAAAATCAACGTTAACCATTAGGGATAATTTGTGAATATTGGGAATCGTCTCAATCAATAGCAAAATATGTATTCGAAATGACCTGAACATTTATGGACAGTTGCAGAATGAAAAAATATGTTCATTTTTTTCTTAAACTTGATGAACGTTTCTCAAGTATTTCATCAAGATTTACATATATATATTTAATGAATGATATGTGACTTGGTGAATCTTACTACGTGGTTATACCCAATATTAATCAATGGCTCATGGTCAAATTAATCTCATCGATCTCGTGACAGATATGTTCACATAATGAGGGATTATTTAGGAATTTTTGTTTACATAGGGCACTAAGGTTTAACGGGAGTGGCGATTATCGAAATTGCTTCTCGACTATATGGATAAGCATCTCGAATGATGTACAGATGATAAGATGAGCAGGACGAGAGATGATCAAAGAGGGCGAATGGAGTTCAGGCAACTTAGCTTGCAAGGAAACGGGTCAGGCTTTGATCACATATCCTATGAAACACTACGATCCGATGCTTCCGGCTTGATATCTGCTCTCGATCCTAATCTCGATGAAGCCAGTGTCGATCTGTTTCTGCCATGGGATTATGCGTCATCGGCATTGAGGCGATTGCAAAGCTAACCTCCAATCGTCAGGGTGTAAATTTACGTTTATATCCGCTGATACAAGGCGCTCCATAAGCTTCGATAATGTCGATAATAAATTTATAGCCGTTGGTGCTTCATTATCTGACATATTGCTATTTTAAACTATTTTTTTGTTCATTTTGTTTATTCTCGTTTAATGCGTTTGTATTGTTGCATTTTTTTTAAATTTATTTGCAATGTAATTTATTTTCGAAATCTAATGTCGTGTTCAGCAGATTGTAATAATAATGTGAAATTTGTTTTCGTGGAATTCCTTCGCTAGAGACTCTCCCAGTCTCTGTTTCTCTTTTCAATATCTGCTGCTCTCGTTCTAGCTCTCATAGACCCATAAAAATTAAAATTTGCGATACTTTCCTTTTTCTTGACAGAATCAACTTTATTATGGGGGATTCATAAAGATTTTTGCAAAACGAAGGGAATGGTGTAGGAATTGTGTTAATGTATCAATTATTTTAAAAGTTATCATACCTT
This sequence comes from Cremastinae sp. A BG-2022a, assembly GCA_030522545.1. Lineage (NCBI taxonomy): Eukaryota > Metazoa > Arthropoda > Insecta > Hymenoptera > Ichneumonidae > Cremastinae sp. A BG-2022a. Next base: position 17,443 of record JAPYYW010001189.1, on the reverse strand, counting down.
GAAGATTTGTGAAAAAATGGAAAGAGATATTATACCCTTTCAAAAATTTGCAACATTTTTTAATTTTTGTTTCGATTTTAAGAGTTCGTTTAATCGGAAAGTTCCCGTAAATAACCAAAATGCTATACTTATTTGGGACGCAATCCAAGAATTCACATTGAAAAATTTGAAAAATTGATAAAAAAATCGATTTTTTGGCTTGTTCGTGCAAACGCGGGAATCAATGAATGTATATAATTGAAAATATTTATACTAACTATTTTTATATGTAACTGCATAATTTTTTCCCTTTTGTTTGTAAATAGGGCGCATTTTTCGTAAATTTACGAAAAATCAATCTCGAAGCCTCATGTCTTTCGATATAACTTTTCTCTCGACATAGTTTCCAAGAGAGTGGATTGAGGATTAAGCGGCTGAAAGACTCCAGCGGAGCGTGCAAAGTATTGTATAGGGCGGAGGCTCGAGTGGCCCGAGCAAGCTTCGCGGTGTCAGAGTCAGGAGAGCCATTTGCCACATCTCTTGCCCCATATCACACACTTTTCGCAAGAAAACTATCATCTGCGAGCGACTTCAATGGTGCGGCAATAAATACGAATAAAAGTCTTCCGGAGCCGTACGATGATAAGATTGCACCGATCGTTCCCGCGATCGAGGATAAATATGAAAAACTATATGTGTATCAATAACATATATATGGTCACAAGAGTCAAAATTTTATTTTTGTTGTAATTATTTTTTATGGAACATTTGTTCTAGGAATATCCTATATTAAAAAATACATGAGGCCTCTAATCGATTAATCGGAATAGAGCTTATTAATGCAAAGTTGTATAAAGTATGCGCCTAGAAGAACATAGCAAAATATCGATTCAAAACTGTCAAATTTAAATAATTCATGAATTAACATAATTCCTGCGCCATTCGCTTTGTTTTGAAAAAAACTTAAAGAATCACCCTTATTTAAGTTAATTTGTTTAAAAGAAAGAAAATATATCGCGAATTGAAATTTTCATGGGTCCCCGAGACTCAGTGTTACTGACCAAATTTTTTGCAATTTTTTAAATTCGATTTTAAGACACCCTATTGGATCGGAAATTTCCTGTAGATAACGAAAATGATCATTATTCATATTGAAAAATTTAAAAAATTGATCGAAAAGTCAGTCAGTCAGTCAGAAATCGAATGATGTTTTATCGATTAGATCCTTATTTGTGTCAAGCAGCAGGTCATTGATGACCCGATTCTTGATCTTTGGACAGAGGACTCAGATTGGAATTTGCATGTGATCTCCTTGGACCCGGAGGAATGTTGATCGCGGAGCTCGTAGACGCTTTCTCGACTAACCAATCCTCAGATGGTCGTCTTTGGCAAAATGTTCAAAGAACAAAGTATTTTCTGTGATTAAAGTATCAAGGAGAAAATGCAACAATATAAAAAGTAATTTTATTCGTTGATCCTCGTTTTTTAAAGTTGAACGCCGAGGACATTTTGAAGTTGCTTGATGAAATCTAATCGTGATATATATATATATGGCACAAATTTGAAGGAGCGAAATATCACGGGATCTTGGAGTCGGCTTCCGGCTGGCCTGGACATTTCCATTGGGTGTTCAAGAGCACACACGGCATCGCGCGCCCGTCAGCCCACCCGGAAGTGCGACCCTTATCATGAGCCGTAATAATAGCGGTCGAGGAGAAGATTGAATTAGGAGAACGATTCGGAATGTTCGTGTGGCGTGACTTTCGGGCATTTCGCACCCTCGCATCAATCGAATATCATTTTTTTACCGCGTTCGCCTCCCCCTCTTTTCACCAGTCAAACTTTTCCACGCTCTTTTCTCGCTTTTGTACTTTTCATATATAAAAAAAAGAGAGAGAAAAAAAATCGTATTGTGCTGTACAAGCGTTATTCAATAACGTTATCACGTCGACGATTCCCTCCCCCGACAGCACGAAACGATTGTGTTCGAAGATTCTCGACGTTATATCGCGAGACGAGGCAATATGGAGGAGCGAGCGAGAAAAGTAAATTAAAAATACCGAGCATTATTGCGCTCGTTCATGGCTCGATGACAATAATGCCACGTCCCATTAACATAAGAATTGTCGTCAAGCTCCGCGCTACCGAATTCATCTGACTATCTGTCTGAAGCTTTCAAACACGCTCATTCAAAAATTAACATAACAATACTCTCGAGATTTTCCAAATATTCCTTAAAAAAATGTTCATCTCATTTTTCTTTTTCGTGAAAAAAAAATGTTCAATACGAAAAAGTTCATTTCTCAAAAGTTCAAAAGAGTTCATTTCTGATCAACTTTGTATGTCGACTTTGAAAAAGGTCTCATCAAAAACAAAAGAATAATCGAAGTGGCGGGCCCTTTGAAGGAAAAGAAATGAATATTATAGAAGAGCTTGGGATGAATGACGAGAGGCTGGGAAAATCTTCAGTCTATTGGCCTCGTTCCACTTTTTTTTTGTCTCTTTACAAGACTAACGAGTCCTCAGGACTCGATTCACGAAATTGTGACCGCATCTTCGTATTTTTTCGCTCGGCGAGCCTCCTTTCTTGCGCTCCCATTCCCCCCGGCTCGCTCACACCGGGACCTTTCAGAGTATACTTTCTTTATCTATATCCCGCGCGTGCATAACCGGATGTACCAAGAAGCGAAAGCGATGATCTCTTTTCCTCCGCAGTCCCTTTTGCGTTAATGAAAAGATCTCGAGCAGCGCTCTTTTCACGTTTTTTTCCCCATCCGGGGTGCACGCGCCCTCTTTCCCGGAGATTCTTATTTTCTTTCGCGCAGAGTCGGCACTCCGCTCACGCTTCTCATCCTAACTCGAAAAATCTTTCTTCCTTTCTTTTCATCCCTCTTTTTCCCTTTATACGTAATCCCGAAAAAGTGAGGAGGAAAGAAATGTATATAAATGGATATACATCGGTAGGTAGGTATACGTACATATTTCTGGCGTCACCGCAGCGAACTCTCAAGGCGTGCGCGGTGGCTCCTTCAAATTCTCGTTAAAAAGTTAAAGTGGATTCCCCGTGCTGAGTCCCACGAGTGTGGCTCTTCGCGTTCTGCTCTCTCTCTCTCTCTCTTATTCTCCTTTTTTTTACTTTCCTTTTTCACCTTGTTTCATTTCACCCGAGTATCTTCAGACGCATTTCTACTCGCGTAGGAACGATGCGAAAACGCCGCGGATGCCACTCGGCTTTCGCCCTTAGTCCACGGACGACGATCCCACGTGTGGCCATTTTTCACCATATCTCGCGAGCGTCGAGTATTCTCTCAACCATCGGAAATGCAACTATATAAAACGTTATTCTAATCATAAAGCTATATGCAATGATTTGTTATTTTTTCATAATTGAAATTAATTCATACACTGAGAGAAATCACGATGGTACACTGAAAACAAAATTTTGTAAAATTTTGTTGATTCAACAAAATTTTGGTTTAATTAACTGAAATTTTGTTGATTCAACCAAAAATTTTTCTCAGTGTATATTTTACCATAAAGTGACAATTATGCTAATTATTTTAGAATTAAATATATACTTATAGTAAAACGTAACATAATCAGGACAAGATGTAAACGAAGTATATTTAATTCCATAATAATTGGTAAAGTTGTCACTTTTGTTTAGTTAAATCTACCATAATTTTCTCTCAGTGTACATTTTGCGTGAGTTTTTATACTTTCAACCATATATTTATTCTCACAAATTATTTGGCACTTAGACACGATATTGGGGCTTCTAGAATATATACTTTTTCTTCTTCTTCTTATTCTCGTGTCTCTTGTCGACTCGATACAACATTCCGTCTTAAGATACCTCGGTTGCTACACGTGGTTCGGGCCTGTTTGGTCCTCTCGCTCGGTCGAGCCGCGAGGAACTCGGGATCGCGGGGAGACCACATAGCGCGAGAGAGAGGGAGTCAGCCAGGGCGAAGGTATACGTATGTCGACGAGGAAAAAAAGGGGAAAAAGAATAAGGCGCGCACATTCGTTCCCAGATACCGAGATCGGGAACGCAGATTAATGTATTTATTAAACGTAAAGGCTAGGCCCGGGATACTCCTTTTTTTATATATGTACCATCACTCTTTCCTTCTCACGCTCGCGCACCAATACGTGTGTGCTTGCATACAATACACATTTGTATTAACACAATTTATTTGAATTAATCGGTCTGAAGCACCGAAGAAATTCCGGATTCGATTCAGAAAATGGATTCGATAGGATGAGTAAAACTCTAGTATTTTTATAGGGTCTATTATAACGATGCTTCTTTCCTCGTTATATTTTCGATTTATATATATACGTATACATATATAAATCTTCGAACTCATATATCGCGAAATAAAAACGGGACCGTGAGAAATGTTTTATAAGTTTTTAGCCGCATCAATAAGTTTTTCCATAAATAATGAATAAACAAATTCGTGATCATAACTTGAAAATATGAAATTTGATTTTAATACTTTATCAGCAAGGAAGTTTTTATAAATTTCAATGTTTCACTTTTAAAAAGTATGTTTATTCTTTCATGATTTTAATTCCTGTTGTGTATACTTAAAAAAATCATGTTTTTTCTGTAAAGGTTTCTCGACACGTAGTAAAAATTATTTTAATTTTTCTTGAAAAAGAAAATGAATAATCAAAAAATTATTTCGCCAATAAATAAATTGAAAAAAGTTAAAATTAATTTCTGCAGTTAATTTGTTGAGGGAGAGTGTCTCTGTCTTTACAAATCAAACACGCGGGTGATTTGTAATTTGAAAATAGGAAATTTGATTTTAATACTTTATCAGTAAAGAAGTCTTTATAAATTTCAATTTTTCACTTTTAAAAAACTATATTCTTTCTTGATTTTAATCCCTGCTATGCGTACTTAAAAACGACCCGTAGTAAAAATTATATTAATTTCTCCTCAAAAAAAAAGAATAATAAAAAGATAATTTCGACAATAAATAAATTGAAAAACGTTAAAATTAATTCTCTCAGTTAATTTGTTCAGGGTGAGTATCTCTCTTGTCATAACAAATCGAACACGCGGGTGATTTGTAAAAATACTAGAAGTTGTTCCAGTAGTCTATTGAGTCATTGAGCCGCGCGGCTTTCGGGATTGTTACGCTTGTCTGTTACCTCGCGTCGCCGGAAGTGATTGACAACGTGTGTCTTTTTCTCTCTCGCTTGTACTACCAGCCTCAATCCCCGTGAGTTAAACCCCCGAGCACTTTTCTTTCTCCTGAGCGTGTGTACGTCTCGTCCTTTTTCTCCGTCTACCATCAAGCGCGCGTCTTCATCCTCGACTCCCTTCTTTTTCCGCAGAAAGCGTCACCATTCTTATTTACCAGTCGACGAAAGAACAATGATATCTGTCAAAGAACTCGGGAGAGTCTTACTTAATTGAGTCGAATCTTGGAAGATTCGAACGTTTCTTATTCTCTCTCGTTTTTGTTGTCTTAAACCTTTTTTTTTGTTTATCCAGGCCGAACAAGGAGCGAGAGAGAATACACGCGGAGAGAAGAAGCAAACCGGAAAGAGACTCGGAGGTACACAACGAGAAGAGAATGAGAATCGAGGGGAATTTTACGAAAGCAGAAAAGAAGCCAGGGTGGAATACATTGAGTCGTGGTTAAACTTACAAACGACGACAGTATTTCTCTTTTTTTTTCTACTCCCTTCAGTCTCCGGTTCTCTCCCTGGGCGATCGAATCACGGACACTGCGCTTCACCGTCGAATCAATCTTCTTCAGAGCTCGTAACAGTCTTCGCAGATATGAGCCTAATTGTATTATTGACTCAGTAAAAGAATTTAAAAAAAAAAGAGAACAGGTATTAAAAAATCTCTATATTCTTCCGCACTTTTGAAATTGAAAAAAGTTTTTCGCCGTCGCATTTTTTTTTCGTAATAAAAAATATATATTCCAACCGGGAGGCATGAAAAAAATTTCATTCGCTTGCGCATGTTTATACGCTTTTTGAAAGACAAAAGGGCCTCCGGAGTTTTTCGATAAAGGATTAATAACTGTTGCATACAAATTCATTGGTGAATATTCAAGCTCAACGAGCTCAAAAAATATATCGAGTGATTCTCGGAAGTTCGCGTCTCAACGATGTATAAGCTTTATACAGTGGGGCTTTTCTCGCTCCGCCTTTGACAATCAATGTGATTCACTTCTTCGTTTAATACCATGCCGGTACAGAAACTGTATATTCGCAAATTAACGCTATCGGCTTTGGATTTTCGAAGGCATCATCGTTGTACAGGATTTTCCACATGCAAAAAGAGACACCATACATTCCTTGTATCTCTCACTAAAATCTTGAATAATTGTTCGAACGTGCGTATTATTATAATACTTAATTCACAAATCTAAATATTAAAAAAGAAAAATATAAGTGGAAATATGTTTTTGTTTAAAATTAAGTTTCCATCGAGTTTGTCAAATGAAACACGAAATACATTGTACGCAAGAAGATATAACAGTTCGAAGTGGATGGGAGAAGCCTCTTACCCGAATGATAGAGAATTTCCAGGGTACGTCAAAATTTAATCGATTCGAACTTTGCCGTTGGAGAGGACGGTTCTCTAAGCTGGAGCAATCAGAGCCGATTAAGAGACGAAACGCTCGGGGATTTTCGCCTCAGACAGCACCGGTACATCGGCACGTGTATAGAGAGACAGATATATATTATAGATCTATGTATAGAGAGAGAATGTGTGTGCGTGAGAGTGCCAGTTCCAGCTTGAATAGACTGTGCATAGTTTTAGCCAGGAATTACACAAACCGATAAACTTCGTCTTTCACCCTCTCGTTCTGTCGTCGTCCCTCTCCCATGACTCTGTCGGGTCATGACCCCGGTCGTTGTCACTGTATGGTAAGAGAGAGAGAGAGAGAGAGAGAGAGAGAGAGGCGACTCACGTGCCCGACTAATTGTACATGATCGCGAAATTCAGTTTTCCAGACTGTTGCCCAGAAGTAACTTCGTCTTTCATCGATCCGGAGCGTTTGGACACGAATAAAAGCTCCTCTCGGCGCGTGATTTATGAATAGAGTCAGACCCAATTTTCCTTCCATTCAGAAAATTTCAATTACTATTTCTGACACCCCCTGTCGCGAATTAAACGAGAGTCCAGGGGAGAAAAAACGTCATTTGCGAGGAAAAAAAACAAAAAAAAACACGAGATTCCCGGATTTAATGAAGGGTTTTTTCCTCGTTATGGTATATATTCGGCGTCTCTCTGGGCCGGAGGATTTCGCGCGGAAGAACAGATCGGGAGGCTCGTTGCAACGAGGGAAAATTCGCGACGAACGCGCGAGACGCGCGAATATAAAGGCTTCTCGCGACATTTCGTGGCTCTTTCGAAGCGTCATTCATCTCCTCGATGCCACGAAGGTTTACTCCTCTCGCAGCTAACTCGCGATATTGGGCGTGCTCGAGGATTCGAAACCCTATATACGATTGCGACAGGACTCGAATTTCGCCTACGAAACTTCGTGTTCTCCGGCGCGCCGGAGATTTGTAGTATTTGCGTGATATATCGCGGCATTTGCCGTTCACTGGCGAGCCTCGCTTTCAATCTGTCCCTGCTATCCTGCCCGTTACAACGTTTCGAGTTCAAAATAAATCAATGTTTTGCGCTCGAAACAACAAATTTTAAACGAAAATGGCAACTTTTTGGTTTTTTTTTAGAAATATTATAAGTTATGGATTTAAAAATGTTTCACTACATTTATAGTTTATTTTTTAATGCTTAAACAACACCGCAAATATAAAAATTTTATTTTAAAAGTGCATATATATCATACACTGTAAAAATGTAGGGTTAAAATTGTGTTAATTTAACACCATTCTCAGTCTATATAATTCCCATCGATTGATGTATGGAATAGAATGGTGTTAATGGATGGTGTAAATAATTAACACCGTAATATAAACACACATACATATATTAGTGCGTAAAATTAATGATGTGACACTATTCTTGCTAACACCATATGAATAAAAAAGAGATACAGAGATTAAGCAACATAATAATATAAAGAATATTTTGGAATAATGTAAGTTTTGATTTGTTTGTAACGTTCATGCACATTTTTTCTAAATTTCTCATATAGAAGACACAGTCCTTTAAAAAGATCAGTTTTGCATAATAAATTGTTGCAATTTAAACTTATTCATATGTTTATTTTTCCTGTTAATTGTATACAATATCGATCAATTGAACACACGTTTAGAACAAAATTTTGCTATTTTTATATTGGTTAAACATTTAAAGATGACATAAATTTATAGAAACGTTTTTCAATCCATATCTTATTATCAAACAATGTATATAAATAATTTTCAAATTTAATACAATGATTTTTACTTTCGTATGACTTTCGTGAAACAAAAAAAAACGGACTAAAAATTTCGAGATACTTGTCAATATATTTTAAGTGAATCACTCTAATTCAGTTTTGATAAACAATCGAAGAAACTAAAATACTCGGTAAAACCGCGAGTGTTGCAATAACAATAATCGGAGGTCGAGGCTGAAGGGATGAGAAAAAATATAATGGCGATTCCGGTAGTGTTCTGGAGAGAGCGAGAATAAGAGTCTCGCGGCTAACGATCTTTCGTGCGCGTAACCGCGCGTGCAGCTCTTTTTTGCGAGTTCTCTCATTTGCGCCGTTCGCTGCTTTATACCTGATGGGAGAAGAAGATAAAGAGAGAGAGAGAGAGAGAGATAAAGAGAGTTCATACAGCCCAAGAGCAAGGCGGATTCGCCTTTCTCCCGCGACTGTGGTTTCCCTCTGCTCTTTCACCTGCTCGCCGGCAAAACTTGCACAATAAAACGCCACGACGTGTATCCTTAAGTACATCGTGTATAGATTTTACCGCGTGCGGCGCTTCGCCGAAATAAAAATATTTCTATAATACAAAAATACAAAAATGCGCTCAAATGATCGCCGGGGAAACACACACACACACACACATTATTATGCCTTGTCTCATTTTAATCGCTTCTGCATGCTCGTTCATCCTCGTTACTGTTGCTGATACACTCTGCTGAAACGCCCGTTCTTTTTCACCTTTATTGTCCACCGTTAAAATCGTTTTCCGCCAGATAATCAGGCTCCTCGTTATTCGCCGAAACTCGGAGCCTCCGCGTTCATTTCATCGCACTTTCTCTCTCTCTCTCTCTCTCTCGATCTCTCGCTCCTTCACTCGCTCTCCGAGTTAAAGAGAAAATAAGGGACTGAGATGAAAAATGATGAAAAAAGAGGGAGAGGTCTGGTCAAAACTCATCCACTCGTACCTTTCATATCGGGCAAAACAGAATTTCGAGAGGCCAGAAATTCGCTTCCAGCCCGGATCTGCCAGCATGCATTTGAAAATGTAAGTAGATGCGCGAATATGTATGTAATATATAAGTTGAGTGCTTTTTGTAATTGACCTCTTTGCAACCTCCAATCTCAATTTCCGTGCAAGGAAAATGCATTGTGCGCGATATCCTTTATTTTCACTCTCCTATATTATTATTATTATTATTATTAATATTATTATTATTAACGTTATTATTTTTTTGCGAATGGACGAATCGGTTTTAATTTTCCAAATGAAAAAAGGACCACTGTTAAAAATGAGAAACTTATCGTGTTATTTCACGCAGTGTTGAAGCGGTTGAAAAAGCAGCGTGTCGAGGGATAGAAGAGCGCGTATGAGAAATATATAATAATAACGAGAGCGCGGAAATACTCGCGGACAAAATATAAGAAGCGTTTTGAGGATAAGCGTCGGTTGGAAGGTAAAATTTATTTAAAACATAAATAATATAGAAGCCAGGATTGCTGGCCGGCCATTGTATTTGGCGCTCATTTAAATATATAACTGTACGCGATATAATAGAGCGTCGGCGGTTCGGTGGGCGTGGATGGAAATTAAAATGAAAACGGACGAACCGGAAAGAAAGAACGGAGATGAAGCGAGAGAGGGAGAGAGAACGGGGAAGAGAGAGAGAGAGGGAGGGAGAAGTGAAAATTCAAACGAGCGGGTGTTACTTGAAAAGCTCGCGCTGATTTAGTGGCGGGCGAGGTCGGAGACGACGAAGAGATCGTTCGGGAGCAGCAAGCCCGGGCGTGTTTTCGAACGGGTCGCGAGACACGAGCTCGTCGCATTCGCCGCATCTCATGCGAGTCGTCCCGCTATATGACGCAGTGATACAGATAGCCGCCGGAAATGGCGGAAACTAAACAGTGGTAGCCGGAAATGATGCTGGTCACCGCCGCGTACTTCCGGCCGGACGAGCGGCGAGCGCTCGACCCGAGGCACCGGAGAACGCGCAACGATGAGTCGGGGCGAGAGGCGAAAAGAGAAAAACAACCGCCCACACGACGAGCGATTCGGTCCTCGAGAAATCTGATCGTCCGTTTCAATCCCGCTGCGATTCGGATCGAAACAAAATATTCTCACTCCCCATCATTTTTTTTTCCCACAAAACCACTAAAATTCATTTTTGCACATTTTGTTGTTGTTTTTTTTTCTTCTTTTTTTGCGTATTATCGAATCCCGCGCGTGCACCTGTACGACAGTTGCATTCGAATTTACACGCGAGATGACTGAAAAAAAGGGACGAGTCATCGCGATGAAAAATCCTCGACGCGTGTGTTCGCCGGAATAGAGAGGAAGCGCGGGTGAGAGTGCAAAAAATAGGAAAAGAGGAGGAGAAAGAGAGGGCAATCCGATGTATTTCGGAATATATTATAGGCGTGTTACACAAAGTGTGCGGTACGCATACGAATTTCCCATTTCCTTCTATACCGCGCGAGAGAGAGATGAGGGTGAACGCGAGCACGGGGTTATATTCTGTATCGTTCACGTACCCTGAGCGAGTCACGCGATTCCCCACGATAGTTCGATTTTTACAGCCCTTCTATTCAATTTTTTTCACTTTTTTTTTGGAACACCCTCCTCCGCTCCCTCTTCGGTTTCCTCTCTCTCTCTCTCTCTGAGTTACGGGTTTCGTATTTACGGCAGTAACGAGCGAGGTCGTCAGAGAGTTGACCAAGGATGAGAAATGTCCGTGGAGGATCGAAGGGTCGACCGGAACGAGAGACGGGGGAAATAAGAGAAAAAAGTCGCCGCGTGTACCCGAGAATATATAAAAGAAAGAGACAGGGAAAGCTGCGAGAGCTCGCGGGGGCGCGCACTAGAGAGTTTGAAAATAAAATTCGAAGCGAGAGGAGAACAGGTGATGGTGGCAGAGTGCCAGAGGTAAAAAGCAAAAGAAAAAAATAAAAAGAGGGAGAAGAAATTGCCGCGGCTGGTTACAGGAAAGAGTGCATAGAGAATGCGGGTGGACAGAGCGGAGTATTCGAACTCTGTCTTCTCCAGTTCTCCCCCTCCCTGTGCACCATCCCACTTCGCCGCTCGTCTCGCGCTCGCGTGTGCATACGATAAATCTCCATAAATATGTATGAACGCTCCGCCGTTCCCACGGGACCCCTTTTCTCTTGCAGGACCCCAAACGCAATCCTTCCGATACACTCGTCTCGTTTTTTTCTCTCTCTCTTTTTTTTTTTCATCGCTCTGTATCACTTCCGTTTTGGACTCGAAATTGTTATATATATATATATTCACACACACGTATTTATGCACTAGTGAATTAATGGGGTTACGATATGAAAATCTGCGCTTCGTAAATAGACGAATTGTTTTTCTTATCGTCAATATAACTCGGAACGCGCAAAAGCATTTTGGTGCGATTTTTATTTTTTTGCGCGATGACAGAACGCCAAAGTAATTGTCTCGCACGGCTGCCGGCATCATTCACGCTTTGGACAAGCGGATACGCGAATTTTGTCGACGCAGTTTAGTAACGCGAATTTTCGATGCTATGCGCCCCCGGTTAATGGCGATTTCGTTCGCATTTCACTATGAAATACGCGCCGACACTTGAATTAACGTTACGCAAGCTCCGCGCTACCAACAGGACGCAAACGCCTGCTAACGTTTTGATGGAACACGCCGCGTGTGTGCTGCATTCGCGAAAATCGTCCCGCCGAGTCATCGGTGTATTTGACAGCGAGTTCTTCCATCACGATAGTAAAAAAAAAGGAATTGAAAAGCAAACTTGACGTAAAATTATTCTGAACATCCATTTTTCAAGATTATTCTTGTATTGATTTTTCAGAATATTTCATTTTTATGGGTAAATTTTGTCATGAGGCAGTCTCGATATTACTTTGAAAAAAATATATATGTATAAGATTTTTATTCAAAAAAGGTGACAAAAGCATATTACGATTATTATATAGGAATAAATAATAGTCGTTTATATGATAAAATTTACTAGTGTATGATTTTTTTTTGGTGTCCTATATTAAAAAAGCCATGAGGCCTCTAATCGATTTATCGGAATAGAGCATATTAATGCGAATAAATTGTATGAAGTATGAAGTATGCGCCTAGAAGAACACAGCAAAATACCGATTCAAAACTGTCAAAAAGGAAAAAGCGGCCATTTAAGGCCGCTTTCAATTTTTTAGAAAATATTCAAAGTGTGATAGCTTTTTAAATAATTGATGAATTAATATAACTCCTGCGTCATTCGCTTCGTTTTGCAAAAAACTTTAAGAATTACCCTTAGTTAAGTTAATTTGGTCAAGAGAAAGAAAATATATCGTTAATGTTCATGGGTCCCGAGACCCAGTGTGACTGACCAAATTTTTAGAAATTTTTTTAATTCGATTTTAAGACCCTATTCGATCGGAAATTTCTTGTAGATAATGAAAATGATCATTATTCGTGGCGCAATCCAACAATTCGTATTGAAACATTTTTTAAACTGATCGAAAAGTCAGTTTTTTCCATTTTTCAATATGAATTCTTGAATTTCGCCCCGAATAAGTAGTATTTTCGATATCTACAGGAAATTTCTGATTGTATATTGTTTCGATTTTAAGAGCCTATTCGATGGTAAATTTCCCGTAGATAACGAAAATGATAATTATTCGAAGTGAAATCCAAGAATTCATATTGAAAAATTGAAAAAACTGACTTTTCGATCAGTTTCTTCAATTTTTCAATATGAATTTTTGGATTTCGCCTCAAATAAGTAACTTTTTTTTATCCACAGCAAATTTTGCGATAAAACATCATCTTATATTAAAAAAGACATGAGGCCTCTAACCGATTCATCGGAATAGAGCGTATTATGTGCGGAGCGTACTAACTTTTGGCTAATCTCTACCATTAAAAAAAGAATTTAACGTGTACAGCTTCGGAAACAAGGACCTTGATGTTTGAATCATCCATTTCGTCTTGCAAAAATTTTCAGGAATTACCTGTTATGAATTCGATATCGTCGAGGACATGAAAAGATATCACCGCTTGAAATTTTGAGATTTTCCTATTTTCGATTCTCGAAAAATCAGACTGGAGGTCCTCGAACACGTTAAATTTTCTCAGCTTAAGTGAAATAAACTTGCAACACATTTTCCTATTATTCATGTCAAATATACTTGGACAAATATGAATACCTGAATAGTTCGGGGATCGTAAACATAAAAAAAGAGAGAAAATTCGTCAAGCGTAACGAGGAAAAAAAATTTTCGTTAATCCCTCGGTCATTAATTGTTTCCATGGTGATTGGTCGAGGTTGAGGGAAAAACCCAACACGGTCTTAATTGTTTGGATTTTCGACTGAATTTGGAATCAGCTGACCGATATAAAGTGTTGGGGTAAGACGTGTCACCAACACCAACAAAACATTTTGTAGAAATTCGTTCAATTGAGTTCAATTCAGTGTCAGTTCCGGCGATTTTCAATCATAGGAAAAGTGAATAGTTTACTGTTTCAAATTTATAATGTCATTTCAAAATACTTTTTAAAAAAATGTCGGTGCGGATGTATCTTCTACATTAAAAAAGAGATGAAACCTCTAATCAATTAATCGGAATAGATCGCATATTATACAAAGTTGTATGAATTGTGCACCTAGAAGAACAGTATAAAATATCAATTCAAACACGTCAATAAAAAGCGGCCGCATTGTCGCTCGTATGAGAAAAAAATAATAAAAAAAAAGAGGAGAAAGAAAAGTGTGTATAACCAATAAGTGATTTTTTTTTCAAACATCAAATCGATGCTGGGAATATCTTCTTTCGAGTGAAGGTAACAGATGGTTTGTTTTGGTTGACTTGTTTGGCTATTCGGAAAGAGCCCCCGGGGGCCCTACTCCACGTCAAGTACAGATTATGGCGAAGCACACGTAAAACGGACCCGTCGTTCCCGATTTGCAGGGACATTCCCGCTTTCTGTATACTGTATGAAATCGCTTCGCGAACTGGATAAATTCGCATCGGCGAAGACACTGACGAGTCCTGAAAGTGACAGATGTCGGGAGTTCACGGAGCGAGCGGGCGAATCCGTGACCCACTTTGACGAGAATTCTCCCCTCGGGATTTTCAAGGATGAGAGCCTCGAAGGAAAGGCGAACGAAAAAGAGAAGGAGGAGAGTCAAGCCAAGCGAGGCGAAGAAAGTGAATCCTCAAATTAGTAATAAGGTAGCTGGAAATTTTTGAAATTTGATCGAGACACATGCCCCAGCCACTTTGAAATATTTGTTTCCGGGGATGTATACGGTAAACAACTCTCAGAGATTTAAGCAAAAGATTCCAACTTTCGAATGACCCGCGATGCGGAAGCGCCAAGCTCTTCTCACGGAGAGTTAACGTCAAAATTATTTACCTACACTGAAGTTATGTAGTGATAACAGCCGTGGATTTTCCGAGATACTTTGAACGAAGTTTCAAATTTCTATAATTTACTGCAGTCTCCACGTTCGCAGTTGTCGCATTTACTTTTTTTTTCTTCATTTTTCTAGCTATATTCCGCATCGTAAATATTTTATTTCTTTTCTTGGTTGTAACAAAGTTTCCGGATTGTCACAGATCCTGCTCGACTTGTGAATTTTCACTGAGTTATACTTAGTACGCAGGTGATAAATTTGAATAAGCATCGATGGTGAGAGAAATTGTGCAAAGCGTGAAATTGTTTATACAAGCTGAGTTTGCGAACGAGACGCAGGTGAAAGCAAACTGAAGTATGAAGCAGTCGTGGCCGAGTGGTTAAGGCGTCTGACTAGAAATCAGATTCCCTCTGGGAGCGTAGGTTCGAGTCCTACCGACTGCGAAGTGATTTTTTTTTCTCCCCTGGCCAAAAAATTCGATTCGTTTCAATAACAAGTTACTATTGTGAATATTTGAAAATTTATATATTTTTCTTTGACAAGATTTTTTGTAAAAATTGATGCATATATAGTATGTAGAAGCCCAGCAAAAATTGAATTCTTGAAATTTAATTAATCAAATTTAGTCTTTTCACGAGGAATTAGTATCCTGAGCATATTTTTTTCAACAATTTCAACATTTTTTATAGTTTTAATAATTAAGTATAAAAAAATAATAAAAAGTTTTGAAATGAAAATCTCTGAAAATGTAGGCTGCCATAAAAATGTATAAAATAAAAATAAATCAATAATTCAGATTCAGGGAAAATATGAATTTTTCATAAGGAACAGAGTGCTGTATATCTTCACAGTTTTGTAATTTAAGAACTCCTGGACAATTTTTACAACGATTCAAATTTGTTACAAAGATTTTAAATTTTACACAAGTCTATTTTTATAAAGAACAACTCATATGCAAAAATTAATCCAATTCTCGCATAATTTTCAAAATATTCTTCAGATATCATTGAATCAAGTTTCTTTTTTTCTGAATAATTTTCTACCGTCAGTACAGTCCTTAATACGCTGCATATTATTATTGCAAACACAATCGCGCGATCTTCCAAGACTTCAAAAATTATTTTTATCTCATCGTCCACCCGCGGCTCTGATTAATTAGCATGTTATGTACGAATGCAAAAGAGAAAAGGACAAATAGGAAGTAAAAACGAGAGTGAAAGAGAGTGAGAGGGAGGGAGAGGGAGGGAGAGGCAAAGTGTGCACGCGACATTCTCAACGACTGCTCTCGCTCGAATACGGCGATTTATAGCTCGCAATTTGTCGTCGTTGGCGGCGTTGTTCGCTTTTACCAATTCCCTATAACGCGTTTGACGTGCAAAGACTTTAGTACCGACAAACGAAAAAAAATATCTTGAATGACACGTTCCAACCAATTTGCTGCTCGAGGTTCACAATAATGGAAATTGTAAGTAATCAAACTTTTTATTAATAATTTTCTCAAATCAAGACACTTGGTAATAAAAAAATTTATTGTAAAAGGCAATTGTACTGGAATTACGTATTTTGTTGTCGCTCGTTTTTGGACAGGGCGCAAGATGAGAAAAAAAGGGGGGAAAGGGGAGAGTGAACGCTGACACGAGATTCTGTTCTTTCTACGTTCCAGCGAGAACACTTGTTCTCTAGGGCGAGCGGCGTTATCCTGTTAATTCCAAGGAAGACAACACCCGTGGGAAATTACTGCAAGCTATATCATTGACTATGAAAAAAGAAGAGAAAAGAGCTTGGCGAAAAAGGTGAAAGATTGGGAAAAGTGAACTAAAAGGGCGCGTAGACTCTGTAGTATGCCATCAGAACCTAGACTGCAATATGTGAAGACTCGATGTTCATAAAATAAAAATTCAAAGGCATTTCAATAATTTAAGGGAAGTATGTTCTTCACCACGGTGATATTAAATTTTTATTTTTATAAAATAAAAATTCAAAGGCATTTCAATAATTTAAGGAAAATATGTCCTTAATCATGGCGATATTAAATTTTGACAGGAGATTGTAAAACGAACAGACTTTTTAAAATAATATTTTTTTTAATGAAGCGAACAAAGACATGAAGTACACTTTTTTTTTCAAATCGACGTAGGGGATCGTTTTTCATCATAGAAAAATGCGTGCAGGCATGCAGAATATTTTGCAGTTTATGAAAAAGAATGCTATAATAGTTATGAAGTTCATCGGGTATAAGAGATGGATGTGTGTTCGATAGCACGGTCTAGTCGAGAAGGAGAAGCGAAGCGAAGGACTGCTTTGTCCTATTATCTGGAATTCTCGATCACGAGAATTCTCCTCGTCTTTTCTTCGATATAGTGGGAGGTTCTCGCTCTCCCGATTGCACACCGTCGTGTGTCTCGTATAAATATGAGAAAATAATAATATAAAAATACGTATTAATAAAAAAAAACGAATATGAGAAAATAAAAATTATATATATTCATATCTATATTAAAAAAGACATGAGGCCTCTAATCGATTCATCGGAATAGAGCGTGTATTACGCGGAGTGCATTGACTTTTGGCTAATCTCTACTCATTAGAAAAAAATTTCATGGGTCCCCGCGACCCAGTGTGACAGACCAAATTTTTTGAAATTTTTTAAATTCGATTTTAAGAGCCTATTCGATCGGAAATTTTCCGTAAATA
>JAPYYW010001188.1:0-44545 GCA_030522545.1 Cremastinae sp. A BG-2022a | reverse complement strand
CGAAGATGTACAAACGAGTGAATAAATAAGAATTTTACGCAACCGAAATGTTTCGATTAGGAAACATGAGGAAAAAGGTCGAGAATCTATATTTTTTTGCTGCATCGGTATTTTTATTTAGTCTTGTCGGTATCAGCAAGTTTGCAGGGGGTCCGTTATTGTATACGCATTCCTTAGCGATACGAAAAGAAATACGTTAAAAACTATACGAGGGTCGTCTCCAGCTTCGCAAACAGCAGCGTTGTGCAAGGAGTCGAAGATGGGAAGGTCACGAGTTTGGCGCAACTCGGCGCTCGCTCCGAATATTAAACTCTTCTTTCCTCTACAATATTTCGTTACGTTCAGCAACGACGCTAGAATCGAATCTAGACTGAGCGCATTTCAGGCCCTTTGTTCTTTGTTTATGAACCGTTAAAAAATACCCGGACGTTAGAGGTTAGATCGAGAGCAATACATTTTTTTACGACCGCGCGGATTAGTCGAATCAAAATAAAAATAAACCGTACAGAGTCTGCTGCGTATCCTCGTTATAAATTTATGACGAAGATTTCTTACGATTCGACCGTCGCGTGATTTCGCCGAGTGCGTCGAAAAATCATCCGTAGCCGGCGTCGAGTGCGCGAGCACTCGCTACGTCGAGGCTCTGGCACGGAAAATCGAACGGCACGTGTCTCTCGCATCCAGTAAACTACCGTCTACGTATTACTATGTACAATTTTCTTTCCGAGAATTTATTTCTCGCGCGCAAAAGGCGCCTCGATCGTTGCGAAAATTTCAACAAAATTTCATGGCGTATCGCGCGAAAGAGAGAAAAAATGGGAATAAGGAGCTGGAAGTATGTACCTTGGTCTCCGGGAGCAGGATTTTCGGCGCGTGTGGAGTCGGGTGTTCCGGGAGAATCGAGACGGGAAAGGAACTTCGAGGAACGAAACGACGCAACTTGCGTGGAATGGCCCATACTCGTTTATGAATTATATATACGTACAATTCAAGGCGCGCGGGTGTGTTCGTGACGAGCTAAGGAGAGCGTAGGATCGTTCGCTCGAGTCGAGAACACCTGTACACTCGTGCGCGTCGCGGCGGTAATTCGTCGCGATCGAGCGTGCTCGGTGGCGTTGTGCGCGGGCGCGCGCGCAGCCCCGGCGCTGTTCTCCGCGCTGGCGTGTTCTCGGCTGAGCCAATGGCGAGCCTCGCTTCGGTGGCATGACTATTCTAGCTCGGTCCGCCCGGTGGGGGTTCAAAATCTCGCGTCTCCCCTCGCCGAGCGAGGGATCGCGTGTGTGCGTGCACGTGTTCCGTACGTGGATATTGCATTTCTGCGTCTTCGAACGTGTGCCCGGCTCTTCCAACAACGGAGAAAACAAGAGAGGGAAAGAGCGGAAAAACGCGACGCGAGCGCCAACTGTACCGACTCGTGATAACTCGCGCGGACGAGAATCCAACTCCAAACGCTCTCGACGACGCGTCCCGTTGAATTAATTACACGCGCGACTCCGTTTCGCCTCCTACCTGAAATTCCTGAATATGCTTTCGTTTTTCTCTCCTCCCCGATTATCAATCCTCCGTGAAATAAAAGTTAGATCAACGATCCCACGGTTCGAAGATCTTTTAAAAAAACAACGTTCAAAGTCCCTCGACCCAAAATTTTATACCCGCAATCGACGAATGACGGACGATTCACAAAAAGCGGACGTACGATATTCACTCGTCCTTACTCTAGGATTACGAATAATCATCCAACTGCATCCTAATCGATAAAAATAAGTAAATCGCCTATCGCGCTAAATTACTTTTATTTTTGTACTCGGGAGTCTATTTTAACGCTTCCGAGCTGTCTTCTTGAATGTTTCTTTGCATCTTACGTAAGGAAGTAGAAAGAAACTCTGAGCAAAAATTGAGGAAGCTGACGCTCCGGTGAGCGAATCTGGCGGCGCGATTCGAACTAGCCGCGTTCCCGCCCTTGGCGCGGTTCATTAAAATCCATCAAACTGCATAAATAATAGCAGCGAAAAGTCCAGAAATGTTTTGATTGCATAAAATAGAATTGATCGGTAAAAACGGGCGATGTGAAGCCCCCGTTCGTGTGACGCAGAGAGCGTCCGAGTACAATGTCTCGACTGTTTGCAAATACGGGAGCGAGGATTTTTCCGATAAAATGACGCCGATGGAAAGAAAAAAGATCATAGTACACGGTATTGATTATCTCGTTGAATTACGACAAAAAGTACTCGTGCGCGTCATCGAATTGACATGGAAGAGCCTGTATAGGCACATGTATACGGGAGCGATTTTGTATACGTGTATACAAAGTTTAGTACCCGAAGCGTCCGATATCCCCGGGGCGTCGGTTAGACTCGCGCGCTCCCTAGCCCCCACCAACGACGCCCGTATTCCGTCGGCGCGTCTCGTGCCCCCTCTCACAATTCGATATAAGCTTCGTGCTCGTAGCCGTCGTGCCACCTTTAATGAAACGAGGTAGTCCGTGATCGACCGTGAACGTACGCGCATTTATTTTTATTCGCACGAGCAAAAACAACGATCCGTTGGCTTTGCGTCGCTGATAAATAGATTAACGCATTTCTCGTTCGCGTTCGTATCGGGATTCTGACGAAAATCGAGCCGCGTTGCACGCAGATCGCACGAGCGGACGAAATAATAAAAAAAAAGGACACACCCGTGTCAGTAATCGGTTGGAAGGAGAGGATACGGAGAGCCGAAAAGTCCGTCTCTCGTGCACACCACCAGTGTCATCGCGACGAGCGAACGAGATTCTCGTTTCGTCGACTTGCACTCTTGCCATCGTCGTTGCTTCTCGCAACTCGCTTCGACCGTAAAATCGATCAAATATTAAACTTCGACGCGAGGAAATACATATTATTCTCTTCTCACCGAGAAACAAGTGACAGCGCGTTTATCATACGGAGAAACGAATCTCCGTCCAACGCTCATTCTCTCGTAACGAAGCGCAGAAACTACGCGAGTCACGATTCTTTCGAAGCTGATTGATTATCGAAAATCTGTGCCATGATCAGCTACGGGGATATGTCGGCGAATGTGGAGAACAGCAGGTCAGTATCCTCTATTTTTCGCCGATTATTCGATTCGAGACGACAGAAAAAGACGAGAGCGAAGAATATTTCCGAGAGAGGTTATACCTCGTGCTAGAAACAATTCTAACCTTTTTTTCCTACTTCGTCGTCCATTTTCCCGTATACCTGCGCGTTCTTCCGAGAAACTTTGAATCCCGCTTTCTATCGAGCTTTCCTTTTCGACATTTTCGACTTTGGGCAGTTGACAGTGTGTTGTAAATTTGGGCAGCGCGCTCCCCTGCGTGCGGGGGGGACTCGACGTGCCCCTCCCTCTGCCTCGCCAGCTCCTACCCGGCTCTCGCTCTCGTGACCGCGTTTTGAACGGTATTTTTATTATTTGTAATATTCAATGTTTTTAAAAACCATTTTGATACCGCATTTTTCTGGGATTAAGGAAAACACACGCTGAGATTCATGAAAATCGGTCTTTTTGTCATTGACGAAATTTTGGACTCGCTCGAAATCGTGTATTTCCTTTTCGTGTACGCTCTCGAGCAACTTTGTAGCAATATCACGCGATTCCGGGGGGAGGCGTTGAGTCAGCATCGAAATTTTGAACACACTTTTTTCTCGTACTCTCGACACGTTTACTTTTTTTTGTCAAACGTTTTATCGTCGGAGAATACCAAATTTCATTTCCGTCGTAATTTTAAACGAAAATGATTAAATTTAATTTTTCAAATTTCTTCCAAATCATTGCAATCGAGCTTCTTCATTTGTAATATATTTTTCTAAAGAGAATTCTGAATAAGGTACATAATTGATGTATTACGTAGAACAATAGAGACTAAATCTCTTTTCAGTTTTGGAATTTTATTATTCAAAGCGCTTCGTAAACGGGAATTTGTCCCTAACGTCTCGCGTTAATCCTGCCTCGTCGCGGGTCAAAACTAAGCTTGTAAAGATGCATAGGCGTCGATACGTGTTCACGGCAGCGTCCCTTGACCCAAAAACGATTCAACGAGAGATATTCGTGCCTGCGTCCGTGTTAAAAGCAATCCGAGAAATTTTCCAACAGGTTTACAGACGCTAGAAATTCCTCGTAAAATAAGAGCGAGATAAATACAATAATTGTTGATTATAAAAGGCATGGACGAACGGAATCGTACAAATATTTATTTATTCTCGAATCGAGGAATTTTACAAATTTTACATGAAATCAGCGATATCCTAAAAAGATTCGACAATTTTAAGATCGTGTCGATAATCAATAAAAATTGTTTCTTCCGAAAATCAACGCGAACGATTAATGTTCGCGGCGAGATATCGGTATCTCGATCAATCTCGATTCTCTCGTATCGTCATCTATAATGGGTCGCGCGTACGCCTATTTATAAATTTCATATTCACATTATCTCTTATCAACGGTGAAAAAATCTTTAACCATGCTCTCGATGGAAATTCTAGTGTATTTTTTTTTCTATATTTGTCAGAGTTTATACATAAACACACACGCGATAAGATACGGACTCGGGAGTGAAATAAATTTGCCAATGCTATCCGGCGCCACATTTTCATTCGATCGCGTCAGTTTCGAACTTTCGTAACAACCGAGTTTCTCTCTCACTCTCTCGCATTCCATAACTTCCATTTTTCGGAACAATTTACGTATTGGTGTTATTATTTTGAAATTTATATTATTTACTGTGCACTGATCGTGATTATTTTTTTTACGCGTCGATAAAATTAATCGAGATTCATCATTTTTTTGGAAGGCTCTAATTTTTTTTTTCTTTCTATTTTTGTATTCGTAAGCTACGCGTGCGAGGATCGCGCGATCTACGGAATGTAAACGTTGGCCAGATATGACGAAATTACAGAGTCTGCCTCGTGCCAAAAAGTACTCGGGGAAATTGAATGGAGACACAGAGGGAGTTTTCGAAACAATGTTGCCCACTCGACGGTCGACTTTTTGTTCCGAATGTCCATGTGCGCAATGACTTTGAAGTTTGCATCGTTTAAGGATGTTGTGTTCAAAAACGAAAATGATGGAAATTTTTGGAAAATTTTACACAATAATAAGTATCATCTCTAAAAGGTTGTGTAAAAATTTCACGACGATTAGGAAGCTCCTCACTAAGATATTAATTGTTAAAAATTGCTATTTTTTGTACCTTCCCATAAGAGCACGTGTTTGAAGTTGTAATTTTGTATAATAAATATCTCAGTAACGAGCTTCCTAATTTAAGTGAAATTTTGCACTGATCTTTGTATAGCGTTAAAGAAGCTTCGTCTAATTTTTCAAAAAGATTTAATCATTTTTTTTGTGCAATCCCATAGAGAGTAGACCTGTCATTGGATGACATTGAATTTCAATTTTTTTTTTCAGTCGATTTGCAGCAACTTAATAAATGTTTACTCTCACACGACTTCGTATGGGAGAAAAACGTTGTCGAATTTTTGATTTTTTGCTCTACGGACTCAGCAACGAATTTTTTTTTAATTTATCCAACTTTTTTTCGATTCTTCTTCAAAAAGTCATTAAAATCAAGCCTGTAAATACAAAAAGAATCAGCTCTACGGAATCCAATACTTTTAGGGGTTAAAAAATGAAAAAATTCTTTCACACCCTATGCGATTTCAAATTCGTTGCATTTCAACGATGCAAACTTCAAAGTCGTATGTGCGTACTATTTGACCATTTTCTGATAAATTTTTACCAGTCATTCGGTTTAACGAGCTACTGAACGAATGCTGATGATTTACGCGCGTCTTCCTTGTCACGTTTTCAGACGGGGCTTTCATGATTAGGCTTGTTTAATTGTGAATTCCCGATGGGAAAACGGGATTACCGGATTTTTTTCCCTTGGATTAATTCATTCACGCGTCGATCACGAGACTTCGATCCACATCGTCGATGACGCGACGAGGAAAAATCGAGTCAGAAATAAAAGTTGATTCCATGAACTCACTGAATAATTCATAATTTTTATCTCATTTTTTCTCGTTTCAAACGTTTTCGTGTTTCACGGGTTTGGTCGTACCAAAGATATAAATAAATCTTTGTGGAAGAGTAATTTGATAAATTTTTTTGTAATTGAAGGCAAGGACAACAAGTCTGCGAGGGTTTATCATTTTTTAATACGAGTTTTCTCGACGAGATGAAAGTTTTTCCATCGTCCCCCCGTTGTTGTATCACTCGTGGAATAATAGCTTCGTTGTCCTTTCGACTTAAGTCTACGGATTAGTAATCTCCGCGGAATTTCCTCGCGAGCTTGTGAAAATAATTGAGAGATGCTCGAGAATTTCGCGATATGACAGCGGCTGAGTTCGAGACTTCCGGAAAGCTCTGCGGTAAGCCTTGTCATTGGAAAGAGCCAGAAAATTGGCCGCCACGATTTTATGCATGCACGACGTAAAGATGAAATGCGCGCGAATACTAATCGGACAATGCACGTTCCCATCTTAATTTATGCCCCGATGCGCAATTTTCCGAGATCTCTTTCTCATTTTATATATATTTACGATAATCGTTCTCAAGCGTATTTCCGTTTTTAGTCGTACTTTGATAAAATTTTGCTATATGATACGAAATCAACATTTTTCGTTAATTAAACGACCAAATTTTTAATGTGATTTTTTTTCCGATTTCAAGATCTTATTCGACCCTTTTTTGCTCACACTGAGTCTCGTAGATTTATGAAAATTTCAATTTGCGATATCTTTTCTTTCTCTTGACGAAATAGAGTTTATTCATAGACGTGATTTATAGAGATTATTGCAAAATGAAGCGAATGACGCAGGAATTGTAAAAATTTATCAATTTTTTAAAAAGTTATCGCAACTTGAAGATTTTTGAATTTTTTTTCGATTTTAAGAGCCTATTCGATCGGAAACTTCCTGTAGATAACGAAAATGTTACTTATTCGGAGCGAAATTCAAGAATTCATATTGAAAAATTAAAAAAAAACCGACCTAAAAATCATTTCTTTGGTTCGTTCAATACTTATCTCTCAACGTCTATCTTTCAATCGAAATTTCTTGACAGACGTCCTTGTAATTCGAGTTTCTCTCTCGCAAAAATATAACAGAATTGATAATTCAATTCTAAAAATTGAGTTTATAAAAACGTGTTAAAAATGCTTGCTCCTCCTCTCGTTTATTATTTCACTGTACTTTTAATTAACGTGCGGAGCTAATTTCGATCATGCTATTTGAATGAAAGGGCCAAAATAATATATTTTTTATCGCTTTTAAAAGAGCTCTCAGTGATATTTCATCTGTTTGATTCTGTCGGGGGAGGAAGCCGGTGCAACGCGGGTACGACGACCGCGGAATGTTTCACGTAATACCCTGAAACGTCGTTCTTGTCTCTCGTACTCTCTCGACTCTCTCGTCGATTTCGAGATACATTGGTGAACGGCACTACCACGATTTCCCGAACGAATTATCGAGTCCGATGAAATGATCGTTTCATTCCTCTAGAACAAAAAAAAATCATTTCTCGAGCAAAAAATCATTTCTCGTACGTCGTATGCACGACCTCTAGATATTTCCAGCACGGTATATTCTTCCTTGTGACTCATTACGCAACCGATGGCATAACGAGAGATCATGCAGGTATACGGAGATTACGTATAGACTCGAAGAATTGATAAATTTTTTCCTTCTTACCTCGAGACTCGAATATTTCATTCAATCTTCATTCTTCATTTCGCCTCCAATTTATTTTTACTGCTTCCGCGTCGATATAATTTCTTTCTCGCCACACGGCGTGATTATTTATACACATAAATAATCACGAATATTCTATAATTTATTCGGTACTGATGATTTTTTAATTCGATTTAATAAAAAATAATTAGACGAAAAGTTGCGACGAATTGATTGCCCGGGGAATAGATATTTCATTTGATGAAATTTTCCGAGCTCGAAGAGCGATTAATTTCGCGAGGGGGTTGCTAAACGTCGGGCTGTCTCTTTTATTGTGCGTGATAAAATGAAAATGAGGAGCGCGTGTGATAGCGGCACGACTCGGGCTTCTCCGTCGTCGCGACGGAGAAGCTCGTTTCTTTATTTAATGAACAGGTATTAAGAGCGAACGTCCTCGACTCTCGTATGCAGACCCATATAAATGCCTCGATCCCCCAACAGACACGCAAAATCGCCCACCATTCCGACCTTTTCTCATTCAAGTTCTCCGGCATCTCAGGAATTGAACAAATTTTTCTCGATTTTTCTCTTTTATTGGCTTCGCAATCAAATTTTTTTCATTCTTCAACTCTTCTGTACGAATGACGCCAACGATTAACGCGACGATAATAATTTTTTTTACCATTGCTGTGATTTTTCCGAGAACAGGCATTACGAAAGAATTTTTTTATTGCAAAAAAATTGAGGAAAAACATTTTTTGTTATCGAATATTTGGAATGATCGCAGACTTTTTTTTTTTGATTATTTCTCAATCGAATCCTCGGGATGGATTTCTAGCGAAAATTTCGTAAGGATTCGGTACGCGTGATCGAAATGAGAAAAATGAGATTCGAAAGAATAAGGACGAAGGCACGCACGGGCCACGCGTCTGGCCTGTAAAAACGCGAGCTCGGGAGCAAAGTCCGAATTCTTCGGGGCCCGATTCGGGCTATCGAAAACTAATGAGCGCTACGTCATTTTCGTTTTCATTCTTCGCTTATCGAGGTCATTAGCGAGACCTGCCTCCGGTGTCTACGAAAGTCGACTGATACACTGAGAAAAATTGATGGTTGAATCAACTGAAATACACATTGTTGATTAAAAAAATATTGGTTCGAATCAACTGAAATTTTGTCGAATCAACCAATTCTCAGTGTATAAACGAATGTAAACACAATTATCTAAAAAAGAATCCAAACGCTAATTTATCTTTAACGCAAATTCCGTATAACATTCTTTCTCAAAATTTTATCTAGAAGCAGCTTATTATGTTTGTCTATTCTTTGGTTCGAAAATTTTCAGAAATTTAGATACAAAACATTTGAAATTATTTTAATTACATAAAGTCGAATGAAACCTAAAAATCATCAAATAAATTACTACGATAAAGACTAAATAAATAAAAATAATAATTATTCGTTCAATATTCTCTCGGAATAGCAAAGAATAGAGTGAAAAAAAAGAAGACAAAATAACAAATAATTGGTTATAAAAAGTAGAGTGACCAGAAAAGATAAAAATAGAACAAATTGTGTCAAATAAATTGGGTAAATATCGACCTGTGTACAAGAGTAGGAAAAACGGAGGAAGTTGTATAGATAGTTGGCAGAACATTGTTATTAGTAGCTCGATAGTAAAATCGATTGGAAACGAGGAGAGCCGGCGAGATAGCGAGGTAAAAGTAGAAAGTCACGATCCCGCTTATAACTGACGAGCTGGAAGAGCCGTTTTGCCCACTCCGCCGGGAAGTACTGGTGCAACCTGTCACACTTAGCCTATAAGTGGAAATTTGGTGAAGGTGCGCGCGCGCGCACAAAGAATTGGACTGTTACGCGAGCTTCCCCACTCGTTGCATTTTTTTTTTCAATTCTTTAAAGCGCGCTTTCTTCCATCCTGCTTTTCCCTTTCCCCCCCTCTCCGCGGAGAAGGAAAAAATGCGTTGGACAATCTCGCGTAACCTTGCCTGCGAGCGATAACGTAATTACGCTTTACGTGACGCGAACCTAAACTAACGACGGACGAACGTTCCAGAAATATCACAATCGCGAGCTTTTTCCGATCGACGTCCGCCGGAGTTAGAAAATTTTATTCTCGCGGGAAATTCACTCGGATATGTACACGTCGACACGGGCGTCGGTAGGGTTTTTAATAAGTTGTATCTCAAAGTGTGTCGGAATTCATAATTCTCGTTAATCGAAGGTATGCATTTATTATGAAGAGATTTTTTAAAAAAGCGACTCTCTGGACTTTACGATTATACTTTGATAATCGGATTTAATCGGTTCTTTAGATGTTAATCAAAAACTTATCAGAATTTATTATTTAAGGTAGTTCGATGATGGGCGCGTTCAGACTTTTAGGTTAAACATTTATTGTAAAGGCAAATTTATCAACTAAATTTTTTCCCAAGATATAATTCTTTGAAAATTTGTATTAACGTTCTTGGGTGTTGTGTCAGAAGGTGTGAAAAATTTGAGGATACTTCACTGTCTGGAAATTGAGATATTTATCTTCGAAAATTGCATCTTTTAACATTAGGCTTACGGGAGTTACTGAAAATGTTCGATTTTTAAGAATTAATATTTCGTTTTCTAGACGGTGAATCATATTAAAATTTGGACATAAGTTAATTGATATATTAATTCTCAACATATACCAATTTTCGTCGCGAAATCTTGGACAGCCAATAATCATCGAACTACTTTATAACACGAAACTTTTTTCATTTTGATTAAATTTTATATTTAAATTAAAAGCAAATCGATTCTTTCGACATTACGATTCTACTTTAACAATCAAATTGAATACATTTCTCAAGTTGTAAAACCTACAAATTATCAGAATCAATCATTTAAATTCATTAATTCTCCAAATTTATAAATTAAAATACCAAATTTTTTTGTAGTCTTTGTAATCGAATTAAACAATTAAATTAAGGAATAACGATTATTTCTAGTTAACATTGTGAAATCTCTTCGATAATCAAATTAACTCTCTCAGTGTATTTAAAACTGTTTTTTTTTCTTATCGTGAACTCACTTCCGAGCGCTTCTTCGCTTTGTTGTTCACCCGTCATTTTTTTTCTGTCGATCTGCACGTACGCACGATTATTTTTGCATTTAAAACGAATCATTATCCTCGTCATTATTCATGAGCCGAGCGTAATTTTTCCACTCGCGAACAATATTTGCATCGCTCCGGTCTTTGACACCCGGAGCAACAAATTCAACGATGATCTATTTATTCTCGAGATTAAATTAAGCACGATCAAAGTCCATCCGGGCTCTTTGTCGCTTCTCGCTTATCGAACAACAAACGTTTGTCATGCTTTGTTTTTCACCAAAATATTGATTTATCGAGTCGAATCTTTATTCGTTTCACGATAAATCCAGAGCGAGCGAATTTTTGCGGAAAGTTTTATTTTTTATTTTTATTGTTTTTTGAGGATCCCTTGCCATTCGCCGGATTTAATTGTCACTCGTGACGTCAAGAGGCACTCGTCCTTTTACTTCAGGAATTTCTCACTCGTAAAAATGACGTCACGACCGATGTTAACGAACTCGAACAATTTTTCCTCATTTTTGCACGATCGGTCCTCTCATGTTTCTGTCCCCAAGTTTCCCAATCAACTGTCATGCCTGACACTGGGAATTTTGGAATGTTGGTTGGGGTACGAAAAAAAAATTAAATAAATAAAAAAAGAATCACTGTCGTCGCAGTTGCTGCGTTTGGTCAGGCCGGAGTGGAATTTCGATCGATCGGGAGAGACTGCAATTACGTCGTCTCGCAGTGTGCATATACGTGTGCTTTCCTGACCTTCCCGACGTCAGGTACCACGAGAGAACAAGCACTCGAACCAGGACACGTTGTACGATCAATTCTTATATATGCTCGTTGCTAAATTTGCGTGGGAGACACCATGTTTATTTTTCTTTCTTCGTTTTTTTTCATAATCAAAACTTGCTAGAGTGCATTTATTTATCACGAATCAGAATTAAAAAATTTTTTCAATATTAAAACTCAAATAAATTTGAAATGTTCCTGTATTAATTTGTCACGAATTAATATCTGGAAAAAATAATTTATTTCCGTTAAAAAAAGTTCAATTTCGTCATTGAAACTCAGTTATTAATGATCGTTTTCGAACTAATTATATCAAATAAGCAATTATGATTCTTTTCCAATTAATCGGCAAAAAACAAGTCATTTGGATAAAAATTTAAGCAATATCATAATTATACGATGTTTTCGAAATTTTTGGGCTCACGAAGAATGGACGAGTGTAACAATGGAGCGAGAAAAAGTACGGCGAGAGATCATTGTACGCGGAGTGTGCGATAAACGATAACGAGTGTACGACCCTGATTGATTATGTTGCAATTATTATGTAGCCGGGGTCGGTGCAACGCGCGATCCCGTGACTCGATTCATCTCGGTCACGATTGCAAATCATCCGCAAAAAAAAAATGTTATCGCCGTAACGAGAAATTAATAAAAAAAAAACCTGTTACGCAATACAGCAATGTCGTTAGAGAGAGCAGCGAGTATTTGAATTCGTAATGCGCGAAGCAGAGACGTTGCTCGAGAGTTTTTTCAATGGAATTCCATTCGGTCGAACTTCGTATTGAAAAAAAAGCGCGACCTCCAGTCAACGACATTTGTTTGCGCGGAAGTTTGAATATTGACGAGAGAGCGATACGCGCGGACGAAAAAAGAAAGATACGGCGTCGCGCACCTTCCGAGCGAATTAGCATCCGGCGTCGATCATTCTTTGGTATCTTCATTCCGCCACTTCCGATCGGTGAAAATAATGAAAAATCGAACGGACAGCGATAAAAGCGAGATGTTTCCGCTCTCGATAGTCCGTGTTTGTTTATTTATTTATTTTTTTATCGAGCTGACTCGAACTTTAACCGGCTCTCTGCCCTGGCCGAAGAAAGAACAGAGTCCGCTGGCGAGCGAGAGAGACAGTTTATTTTTTTCCGCTCCGCGCACACTCGATAAAGTGTTCGAACCGCCGCGGACTCGATTCGAACAAATCGATCACCGGTTCGATCCAGTTTTCGAGTGCTCCGGGCTCTCCCCGCTTCTTTTTTATCTTTATCCACTCTTTCTCGGGCGCGCGTGTCTACTTTCGGTTTATCTCGGCGACCGATGATCCCTTTGCTCTCTTTCTCATTCAAACGGTGCCGTTGACACGAGAGACGCGCTAGCTTTTCTTCCCCATTTTCTTTTCACTTTGACTGTATCCCCCGGAAGACTTAGATCATATTTTTATTTTTTATTTACAATACGATATTTTTACGAATTAAATTCATATTTTATCTATTAAAATAACGAATATTTAAAGAATTTTTCATAGACGGTTTAAAGTGTTATTTTTTTCTAATATTAATAAACAATTTATTAGTTTTCACTTCAAGAATATCTCCGAAGACTTTTCCATTTTTGTTCTCAATTTTCAACACGAAATTATTTATAAGAATTCTCAATATTAATAATCAATTTAATCGTATCCACTTCATGAACAAATTTATACAATTCCATAATTGAAATAACGAATATTTAAAGAATTTTTTATAGATAATAAACTATTTTTTTCGACTTCGAAAGTTTTTATTAAAAAATATTGTTCACAATAAAATTTGATGATTTCATAGTCGTTTTTGATATACAGATAACTTTATTTTTCAAAAATCTTTTCGAAAAAATGAAATTTATTCGATCTGGATCCCACATTTATATTTTTCGTTAGTCATTCGTGAGAAAGTTTTTATTTTTTATTTTCATCATAAAATTTGACGAACATGAGTTGTTTTTGGTACACAGATAACTTTTGGGGGAGATAGCAGAATTTTTGAAGTTTCGTGATAAGTCTGTGCGAGGGCGGAAATGATCAGCCCACGCGTCTCTCACGCAAGCTCCGCGTGGTCTGCGCTCGGGCGGATCAATTACTCCGTTCCCTGAATTCGATATCTTCTTATCAAATATTCTATTATTAGTTTCATTTATATTTATTTTTTTCTTATTCTCAGCGAACTGTTTCCGAGTATATTGATCAATCGTCTCTTTTATTTTATCGCTATTTTATTTTAATTGGAGAAAAATTATGTATTGATTGAAACAAACGTCAGTTTGACTCGCAATTTTTTGTGCGTATAATTTTCCACGAATTTGAAACACAAAAACAAATTAAGACAATCACGACCTGAAATCACGATAATGTGTTCTGGCAAACGGTCGAAAACCTTTTTTTAGCACGTTCTTCAACTGGTCTGTGATTAATTTTGAATTTGATACGACTTATCCGAGAATCCAATCGTTTTTTCCCTTCTTTCCATTAACTCGTTTACAAAATTTCCTCGTACGATCATGCGAGTTTCTCATGGCTCAGAAGGTCAGCTCGAAGTTCGGCTGCGTCACAGTCTCTAACTCCTTTCGTTCATCAGCTCACACGTTATTTGAAATAGATTTACTGTTATTGTTATTTATCTATTTTTGAAACTGCGTACCCCGTGTCGCCGATCTACGAAATTTTTCCGATGATTCATTTATATGAGTCGCGGTAACTCGCGTTATTTATTTTTAAATATGCCCATATGGTTTTTTTTCTCTTTCCCTCTCTCTCTCTCTCTCTCTCTCTGCGTATATTTTTGTACCTATATACGTGCGTAAATTCCGACTGGAACGGGCAACGAATAAAAGTGAAAGGTGTCGAGTGCCCGTGCACCGAAACAGCTGATGTCGGATGATGCAAATTTTTACCAATCCTCGACAGATATTGCACTCATTCTCATTCCATTTTCATCATTTGTTTTTACATCGAAATTTGTTATTTTTAAAACGTTCCGAGTGAACGTCTCTCTCAGATGTTATCGCGTCAATAACTCTTGTGACGATACTCCATAAAAATCGATAATTTGCGATTTTCACACGTGTTTAGAGCCTTCAAGGACTACCCACGAAATACTTTTGTCAATTAGCGACTAGAGAGTAGTAGACTCGATTGGAATTTCCAAGAAATTTGGCGATAAAAGTCTCAACGTTTTTTTTTTATCTGTTGCTATACATGTTTATTTTGTTTTCTATTTTGTTTATCATTTTTTTTACAAAATCAACGAAATCGTGTCAAGGACAAGTTCGACGCGTTGTTGACGTCTCGTATACAGATAAACAGGAATTTCTCA
Organism: Cremastinae sp. A BG-2022a; assembly: GCA_030522545.1. NCBI lineage: Eukaryota > Metazoa > Arthropoda > Insecta > Hymenoptera > Ichneumonidae > Cremastinae sp. A BG-2022a. Next base: position 29,636 of record JAPYYW010001188.1, on the reverse strand, counting down.
AGAGAAACATTCGAATTTCTCTAATTTATCAATTTTTTTTTTCATTATCACATATAATTACTGGGATTTCGTAGAAAAAAAAACGTTTATCGGCATGGTACTATTAAAAAATAGTTAAAAATCCGTTTTTTTTTAAATTAATGACACAACACGCGGACGTTTTGGAACCAGAAACATAAAATCATTAAATCGTCTATCAAGTCATTAAAACGATAACTCGTGAAACATATTTCTCTCGACATTCCGACACAAAATTTAATCATGCAATTCTCGTTCATTGAAAAATTACGAAAAAGAAAAAAGAATTCTTCGGCGTTTGGCACGCGATTGCAGATGTGTGAGAGCGATAATTCGCGAGCATACGGGGGGGACTCGATGGAGAAATCGTTCTACGTGATCTTCGAGGTCGCAAAGTTTCTTGGCTTTATCGAGACCGTGTGTTTACAAACGCCCGAAGATTCGGTTCGCACGATTGCACGATTCCCAATATCGCTTTTTATTTTTTTTCTTCTTCTCGTTATTGTCGCTCACGAAAAATTTCATCGGACGAAAATCTCATTTGAAGCACGTTTTTCGAGGATGTGCTTGAAAAAAAGGAAACATTTGAAGATTCGTGCGAAAAATAAATAATTCGATAATACGCTCAGAACACGTGCCCCTAAAATTTGCTCCGGACGTGATTATTTACATTCGGATATACGAATGACGAAAAAAAATTGTGTATCTCACGTTTACCTCGAGTCGCTGTAGATAAATTGCAAAAAATGTCCTCGAGCTTTGAGCAAAAATATTTTTACGTGGCGAAACACGAAAAAAATGGCGATAAAAAATGAGAACGTGACGTTCGACAGGTCCAAAAAAATTGTACAAAGGGGTAAGGTGAGAAAGATCTCTCGGTTGATCGATTGCGGTTAAAGCACTGCAATTTTCGACATAAATCAAGTCAAATTTTCTTTAACGGGGGAGTGTCATTTCCATTGCTAATCACCTGGACGTTTATTGTAATAATCGTGTACGTTTCCACTCGATCGCGACAAAAGCTGGCTTTTTTTTGCCGGCAAACGAGAAAACGATTTTTTGCACCTATGACGATAAGCGATAAAATTTTTTTTATTCGATAACAATGAACAAAAAATTGTAAGAAGAATGAAATTCGATGGAAATCGTCGCGAAACGTTTGATGGAGTTTGACGCAAAGAGGAAAATAAAAGAAACCCCGGTCTCTCGGCGTCATCGATCTTGGACTTTGTCGGTTCGATTAACACACAATGAGCCCTCGGGATTAATCGGTTTCCGTCGTCGCAGCACCCACGAGAGGTCAGATTTTTATTTTGCATACGCAAAGAGCGAACTGTGGACTTTTCCGCGAACAATCAACGGCTCTTGCGTTTTTCACACCTCGTCGGACGTTAGACAGCGTTCGATTTTCAATTTTTTTATTTTTTTATTTTTGAATATTAAATTTTTTTTTGTTAAACCAATGTTTGACAACAGCAGCGAACGGACTTGTGACTTTATAAGTGCAAAGACGTCACGACTGGGATTTTTTTCGGAACTCTGACATTATCGTATTTTTTAATGTCACTTTTTCGAACGAAGATGAAAATGCGTCGTTTCTAGATGAATACGAACATCCGTGAAATTCACTCGAAAAAACTGGTTAATCCGTCGTCCTTGAGCTCCGGAGATTCCCCGGAGTCTGGGGAATCCACAGGGCGAAAAACCGTTTCGGAGCTTGGACTCGAGGCTGCGTCCCGACCGTTAACTCTCAATGTCGTGGACTTTGGAATGGTCGCTCGGCGAAATTCATGCTTATTCATGATTAACTCGAGTTATCGGCCGCGCGACAATTTTGGTAGTAACGGCTTGGTCGGTGCGTCGCTGTCGATTTATTTCGTCGAGATTTCGAAACGCGCACCTTCTTTTATATCCGGGCATCGAACGACCCCCTCGGCATTTTTCTTTCGTTTTATTCCATTTCTTCGATTTTTATTTTTTTTTTATTTCCAAGCGATGAGACCAATCTCTCGCCGAGAGAGAAATCTCATCCTCGGATCGAGGTCGATTTTTCAACTCTTCGCGAATCTCTACTAATCATTCAACGAACGGTGTACAACTTTTATTCGAATCAGAGCGTCAATTCGAACGTAATTGCGTATTGAATGAGAACGCGATAAATAAAATGAATTTTTTCGTATTTTTACACGATTAAAAAACGAAATAAGATAAGAGTATGAAAATATCCATTATAAATACAAATTTCGTGAAAATGTGACTCGGAGATTGAGCAAATACTCGGAAATTTGCGAATCCTCGGTAAAAAAAAAACGTTTCGCAGTCTTGAACAATTTCCTGTACGAATTATCTCGAAACTTCGACTGGATGCTCATCCCCGTTAATTTATTTCCCGGAGGCTCTATTCGCTGGAAAATTCAATATTTTCGTTCAAACACGAGCGTCGGCTCGTTTGGAGCGCGCCGAGATTGAATGACGAAAGAAAAGCAAAGAGAAGCATGACGAGAGCGGAGTAAAAAATTCATTTCAATGTTATTGACTCTCGAGAATGACGAAGACTGATGTACGAGTCGCGAAAAAAAAAAAATCCGCAAGCTTAACTTAATGCCCTGTATCCGCGGCATAATGAAGAACCTGGACGACGAAGCGATGATGGAAAACAAGCCGAGAACGCGAATTTTCACTCGTTTTCACCTCGCTCGTTTCCCATTTCTTCCGCGCGGCCCTATAGTAATTTTTCTCGTTTCTTCGCGTCAAAGTTTCTCATTGGCCGGCGCGCACTCTGTCGTGCCAGTTGCGAGTGACTAGCTCCTTTCCAACTGTGTCGCAAGAACGCTCTTTCTCTCCGCCGATTATATTCTCCCATCTCGACGAAACTAGAAAAAGTATCGAAAAAAAACTGCTGTCTCATAGAGCAGTTTTTTTTGTTAACATTTATTCTTTGTGCATTTTTTTTGTGCTGCACTCGACGAAGTCTCGTTAAGAATTCAGACGTATGGAGATTCCCGATGACGCATTCCGACGTTCAGGGTTTCGTATTTATAAGAAAAAAAAGCCACGGTCGCGTCCGTAAGCCTATATTTCCATATCTGTACACTCGAATATTGAGTTATAACGATCCGTGGAAAATTCAACGACGACTGACGTGACGAGCTATCCCCGACGAAGCTTCGCGAATTATGACACGGTCGTGACGTTTTTACTATTTCGCCCGAACAAGTGCAATCTGTGCAACGATAAGAAACATTCTATTGATTAGAATTCGTGATTCATCGAGCGATATGGAAGCGTGAAAAAAATCAACGATAAAGAATTAATGGCGAATCACGAAGTGATGGAAAATTTTAGTGTTGAGACGATTGTCTCGATATTACTTGGAAAATGCATGTTTCTTGAGAATAAAACGCATGAAAATCACTGTAAACGTTCAACAGTTTAAAAAAGATTTACTGCTCCAAATTTGAGATATGTTGAATTTAAAAATCGTTTAAAACGTGTTCTTCCTTCTCAAAACTTTTCACTCGTTTTACTTTATAGCTTTTTTACAACCTCGTTTTATTTATCAACGTTACTATACTATTTTATTTATTTTTGTTACAATGAAGTATTCTGTAACGTCCATTTCTTTACGTATATTGCTGCCTTCTGCTCAAAATGTCTATTCTATAAAATAATTATTTTGGTCAAGCGAGAGCTCAATAAAAAGTGTCATTGAGGAGCTATTATCATTTCTCACATGAAAATTATTTTCCAACTTTTTTCGCTAAAATTTGGCACACATTGAGATTAATGTGATACCTAACTTGTGTCGAAATTTCAATAACTTCCATTGTCTGCAAATCGAGATATTTATCTTTGAAAATCGCATTTTTTGGTGACTCTCATATAACCGCGTGTTAAAAGTTGCGATCTTACACATCTGCACGGTAAAGCTTCCTAAAATTTGAAACACATATTAATATGATATTAAAGAACTTAGATATTAATTTTCGTCAGATTAACTTGAAAATAATTTCGCTTAATGATTTTTGCCTCAACTTTACACGTAAGACGAATGCGCGATACTATACGATGCGATAATACCTCATTAATGATAGACAGAAATCGTGAACTTGACTATTAGTTTTTTTTGGAGGTATTAGCGATACTTACTAGTCAAATGAGATACTATTTGGTTTATTTTTAAATGAGGCGTTAATAAATAACTTTTAAGATTGAATAAATCTTTTTTACCAAATACATTAATTTTGAAATGTAAAATATTGATGTAATACAGATAGTTAAAAAGTGATTTTTATTTTTAGTTTATGATTTGACTCTGATTCACTCACATATAAGTGTCATATCTGATATTATCATTAAATAATTTAAGGAAAAGTTCGATGACCATATATTTTTATGGTAAATAATTGAACCTTATACGCTAATGAACACGTGAAATATTTTAGATTGTTTGAAAGTTCGCTCTAAATATATATTTTTTTTCAATAAAAGAACATTTATCTCACTGCTTCTCATAAGACTCTGGCTTATGTCGAGCATACTTTGTCGGGATAATTTTCGTTTATTTTGTCAGTAATGCTACTTGAAATTTAGCCATCAAAAAACTTAATTAACACTCTATATCTTAAAAAAAAATTTCAATCGACAAAGTTTATTTTCATACTTTCGTTAATACCTCCTTAAATTGACGAATAATTACAATGGACAATGAAGATAATAATAAATGTGTATCTCTGATTGTTTTTTACAGAACGAGTCTGCGAAAAATCGCCCGGCACGAGGAGCCGGAGTTCAGTAACGCGAGTATACTGAACAGCATGGAGAAGTTCGTGAAGACGGTGAGCGAGATGGAGGAGACGATCCTGGTACCGTCGAGACTGTTGGATCTGTCGGTCGGGGACGAGAGCGACATAATCTGCCAGAAGGGAAAGCACGGCTCGACGATAAAGGACAGCCTGGCGAACACGGATCTGTACCGGCTGTACAACATCGTGAACCAGATGAAGCTGGAGCTGCTGTGGTCGCAGAAGTCGTCGGAGGAGGGCCAGGAGGAGGAGGAGGAAATGCGCGAGGCGCAGGAGTCCCGCCGACTGAAATCGGGCTCGCGAGCCTCGACGGAGAGCGTGAGACTGGGACACGCGCGTTGTCCGAGCACGACCTCGATGCAGAGCGTCCAGAGCGCCTCGTCGATAATCTCGAGCTCGTCCGACTCCGACTCGGACATCGGTATCGAGAACGATTCCGGGCTCGAGATCGAGGAAACGAGTGACAGACTGGCGAACCAGGCCGCCGAGAACTTCAGACGCCACCTGCGCGGATTGCATCGCAGCATAAAGCGCATGACCCAGGCCGCGGAATATCTGACCCTCAGATATCAGGCGGACGTCGGCGGGCCCGTCTGATTCGCCGGGGCATCCTCCTCGTAACGTTCAAGAGCTACCTCTCCATCTTCTCCCCAGACAAAGATTACGAAAAGAGCCAAACTTGCGCGATGACGTACGTCCTGGATTCTCTACCCTCCTCTACCCTCCCCCCCAGGAGCTCGCATCGAGGGTAAACATTCGTCGTCGAGAACAACGCGAGACAACTGACCGATCGCCCCCCCCCTCTCTTCGTCGCACCTTTTTTTTCCAACGAGACACGATACATCTACCACGAATGTTTTCTCGATCGCATCGCTTCGAGATATTTCCATCGCGTTTTCGTCAATACGTGATCGTATATTTTTATTTCATTTCGTTTGTCTATGCAGCCTCATGATTTTTCTGATATATATATTTTTTTCAATTTTTCTTTATCCCTTTTCACATTCTCCGAGAGCATGGATGTTTTTTGCGATATTCATCCTTGCAATGTTTCGAGGCCGCTCTTGTATATTTCGTCTTTTTTTTTCGTACCATCGGTCGAGAGCGCAGAAACGTCGCGAATAATTGCTTCATAAAACTGTAGAAACTGTTTATAGTTCAGCTTCCGTGCCTGCGAAAAAAGCTTACAGTCGTTGTTGTTCAATTTTTCCTTTCCTAGCACCAGAGCTGCGAGCCGAGTCGGATCCGCGAATCGGGCGATGATCGGAAGTGGGCATTTTTTCCTCTCTCGCACGTCGGGAGCGACAAATCGCGATTTGTAATCCAATTTTATCAGTCCGATCGTCGTCTTTATACTTCTTCGAACGTGACCTTAGCATCTAGGAGAAAATTTCGAACTTTTCAAGCTTTTGAGAATCAAGCTGGTACGATATGAAACAAAAATTAGATACCTCTGTGTGTACACGAGAATCAAAAGTGACGAGTACGTTTCTTGGAAAATCAAGAAAAACAGTACAAACGTAGAAAAAGAGAGAAGACGAATTTTCAATATTTTTTAAACGAGACAGGCAGAAGTCGAATAACCTGTTGAACAAAGTCAACTCTCGACCATTTTTTTCAACCTTTTTTTTTTTGTAAAAAGAACGTACTATGTATGATTGCCGATCTCCGACAGTTCTCTCTCTTTCTACGTTTCTCGTAACGTCACACAGTGATTGGGCAACTTTCGTCGCGACCTCGCGCTGTTACATCAACATCAACATTTACCCAAACATTTCACGAAGCTCTCAGTGCGTTCTTGGTAAAATGAGGATTCATGGATGCTCGCGAGGCTCTCCTGTTCACACGAATTTACGAAAATTTGAAAGAGTATTCTCGCTGATTTCCTTATTCTGTGGATTGGCGAAAAAAGCAAACGTGGCTCAATCGAGAAAGAGAGAAAATATGATTAAACCGTGATCAATACGATAGATAGCCAAAGCGAAATCATTCGATAAATAAAATAAATATATTAGAGGAAAAAAAAACAATTGTCGGTTGAAATTTGTAAAACTCGGGAAGAGAAAGGCGAGAAGAAAACTTTGAAGATTGAAAACTTAGAAAAGCGAAGTGAAGAAAAATTAAAACGCCGGGGGTCGATGTTATGTATATAGAGTTAGACTCCACTATTATTTATTTTTTATTACGCTGTACTTTTTAATAAAAAAAAACGAATGTATTTATAGTCGTCGTGAGATGTTGCTCAATGCCGGAGAATTGATACGAATAAATAATATGAAAATTATAAAGAGTATGAAGTAAATGAGAAACTAAAGAAATCTAAGTTTATGATAAGGCGAGACACATACGATTTTCTCTGGTATTGATAGGCATAACGCGACGTGCCTGTGGTTGGCAACGAAAATATTGAAAAAGATACAACAAAAAAAGAAATAAATACACTAAAACATACCTTGTTACGAAAAAAATTGTAAAAAATTCTATTGTCTCGCAAAACAATGGTGAATAAAAAAATAGAAACATGTATGTGGCGTACATATTGTAGAAATAATGTGAGAGAACTACGAATATACACTTTTGAAAAAAAAACGTTAATGTCGTTTATAAAAATTCTGATGAGCGTTCGAAACGATTTTTCCTGTCGAATCGAGGAAAAACATTATCCCTCCGCGAAAAAAAATTGTCGAATAAAAACTGTTTCTTCGTCAGTCTTCTAAAAATTATTAATTGTAAGTGAATCACAATTTCGATTATATAAATTTTCAAAAATTACACTTTTATTTTCAACCTAAAAACATTTTACCTTCGATCTACAGTTCGGTCGCAGAATTATGTACAAAATTGATCGATGGTCAGGGGCTTTCCAAGGAATAGGATAAGTGGAATTTTCTCTTGTAATACTCTCAGGATTTGCTAGTTTACCAGACATCAAAAAAAGATTATATAAAAAAAAGAAGATTATAACTAACTGAATTTCTCGGATTAACGATGGAATGTTTTGTAATTTATAGCTCGCATTCTGCTTGCTTGGAGAAATTTGTTTTCATAACGGAATGGGCTACGATGGTTTTTTCTCTACAATTAAATGGCTCAGCGTTTAAATCCGGTACACGTACTCGAAGTTTGTCACGTCAAAAATGGTGGATCAACTTAGCTCGATCTCGGACACGAGTTCTTTCAAATTCATGTATTCGGGATCACTACTAAATATCTCGAGAAGTTGCTTGAAAGTCGGACGATCCTGGGGCGAGTAGGACCAACAATTTTGCATCACCACATAAATGTGATCCGGACAGTCTTCTGGTTTCTGAAGTCTTTCCCCCTTCTCAACGAGCTGTATCACCTGCATGAAAATCAGCGTTTTTAAACTAAAATTCCATTTTTGAGAAATGTAATATTTCTTCTTTTTTTTGAACCTACATCAACGCCCCTTCTATCACCGTAAGGCTGCTGACCGTACGAAAACATTTCCCACAGCGTTATGCCGAAGCTCCACACGTCGCTCGCGTGAGAAAATGTGGCAAAGTTGTAAGACTCTGGTGCGTACCTTAAAAAACAACAAACCTTGCGTCGTGTACACACAATTCACTCTTATTACTTTTCCTACAAATTTCCTGCAATTTACCATTTTATAGGCCATTTGCCACCCTGCGTCGCTTTGTAGTAATCGTTCGAACCAAACGCTCTGGACAGACCGAAATCGCTGATTTTAGCTTGATGCCTCGAAGCCAGCAATATGTTCCTGGCTGCAAGATCTCTGTGCACCAGTCTCACTTCCTCCAAGTACATCATTCCTGTCATTATTCGTAAGAGAAATGAAAATCTCAATTAAGATTCTAAATTGCAGACAAAACCTACCAGTAGCTATCTGCGCTGCCCATATTTTCAACTCGTAATTCGGATTTATCCTGTGAGAGAATTCGAGAAGATAAGCCAGCATGGAGCCTAAAGGGACCAATTCTTGTACCTGAGAAATTGACGATCTTTAGTAAGCTTTGTGTATACAGATTTTTTAAATAATTCCTCTTGTACTGAATTTTTCTGATCCTTTATTGATAGAGTCAGTTTTTTAGACTGATTTTAGTATTTTTGATGAAAATCGATAAACTTACCATCAGCAATGGTGGTCCCTCGGAAAATCCAATGAGTTTAACGATACAGTGGTGTTTGAGATTCATCATGAGTCGTGCTTCACGAAGGAACTCGTCGCGAGTCGAATTGTTGTGAGAATCCCGGAGTGTCTTTATCGCAACCGACTCGGAGTTTCCATTCATACCGATGTAAACGCCTTCGTACACAGCTCCAAATTCGCCTTCGCCGAGAACCTCGCCCAGGATCAAATTTTCTCCGGGTATAAAATCTGCGTTTGAACAAAAAATTGGATTTTTTAAATTTAACAGATTAACACGAACATAATATTTTTACAGACACGAATCGATGTTTTTATTAATAATGACGCAGCACTCGAAATTTTGAAATTTCATCAAAAATTTGCCTTTACCTTGTACATGAGTGACGTTCTTAGACGTGATCGCTGATTCCGAAGCCCTGCGTCTGTTCTCGAGAGGATCATTGCTCGATACGTTCGATTCCGGTTTAAGGCTCATTTGGAAACTTATATTGTGTAAAGCAGGTGAGAATCCCAATGATGACGTATCCGGAACACGAGATTCCGAGTAGCTGGTTGTTGGACAGGATCCTCGTTTTTTCGTCAGTGTGTTCTGAAACATGATTTACAGTGATAAAAAATTATTATCGAAGGACTGAACACTGTTTTAACGAGTCGTGGAAAATCTTTTACTAACTCCATTGAAAATCGAGGGTGGCATTTCTGGTATCGGTGGCCTTGGCGTTGGTGGAATTGGATAAAGAAGCGGTCCTGGCAATCCATCTGGCATATTACGATAATGATCGACAATGTGTTCCAGCGACGCGAGATAAGGACCGTCGTCGATGAAGAGACACTTGTACTGTTAAAAAAAAAGAAACATACACGATAAAAATCCGCAAATGCTCTGTGAAATATTTCAACTTTTTTTTACAAACCTTCTTTTTGATCTGGAAGTGAAAGTCTTGGTGGTGATACATGACGGTGAGTACATAAGTTCCGCCACGGCGATCGCTGAACCGGACGAGAAACGAGCCATCGCGATCTCCGTGCTTGTGAAGAAGGGCGATGGCTTCCTGGCGATCCAACGTGCCATGATACCAATCCGATTTTTTTTCCTTTGGTGCTGGGTTTTCGTAATTACCTGTGGAAAATTAATCGACACTGCAGTTGTTTCGTTAGCTTCGAAAAAATACATGTTTTTTAAAGAATATACATGAAAATATCTATAAACACTCAAATTAATATATTATTCCTCTTATATAAAGTAGATCAGTGATATTTGAACTTGGTCGTTTTGTCACCGTTTTTCCGCGATTCTGATTGACTCGCAAAAGAAAATTAGACCGTCTCTGTCAGTATTTGAACACAGTTTCGACAACAGTTACTTGTACTTTAAATAAAAGTTATGTAAAGTTTCTATTTTACTTCATTTTTTGATATGAATTCATTTGTTACGAATAATTTTGAATGGTTTATTAAATAAATAAATTAGAGTAAAAATGTTTCGTAATCATTTATTGAAAAAAGAAAAGAATATCTAACAGTTAGTGCACGCGAAACATTATTTCATTTCATGGACAATGTTCTTTTTTTCATAATTTCTCGTTATTGAGTCGTCAAACATCAAAATTATTACGTTTTTAAGACTTTTCGTTTAAACGTATCTCTTGAGCTTGACTGTTACGAAAAAACTACCTCAAATAATGTCTAAAAAAATATGCGAGACAATGAAATACTCACGAAAAAGTTTGATACATTCTATGTGACCGTTTCTTCTGGCAAGATCGGCAGGAGTGTCATCCGCGAGTGTTCGCGGTTTCACTGGTGCATTCATGGACAATAAAACCTGTATCACATCCTTGTAGCCGGCACTGGCAGCTTCGTGCAACGGGACCATACCTTTGAAATGTAAAAAATAATGTCGTTCAACTTATTTTTATCTTCCATGCAACTTTTTATTATTTATTTGAAATATTACCTGTCCCTGTGTGCCTCGCCTGCACATTTGCTCCCCCATTGATGAGAATTCGCACAGTGTTGGGTAAATTACTTTGACAAGCATACTGAAAGATCATTATCAATTTGATATTATTTTTTTTTAATGGAAAATTATTATTATTTTACCTTGCAACTATATTTTATTATCTTTCAAGCACACTGAAAGATCGTTATCAATTTGATATTTTTTTTTTTAATGGATCTTATTATTATTTTACCTTGCAACTTTATTTCATCTTCAATCTGAAAAGCTGCATGTAGACGGTTCATAGTGTATATTTAATTGTCGATGATTGTAAAACTAATACAATTTCATTGTGAACATGAGAAAAATCAGACTCACATGTAGAGGAGTATAGCCAGCAGAGTCTCGACAATTCACGCTGGCTTTATTCTGTATCAACTTTTTAAGAATCTCATCGGCCCCGTCTTTGGCGGCCAAATGGACAGCTGTTTGGCCAAGCTGATTTTTTGCCTCGAGACTCCTGTATCCGCATTTCAACAGCTCCGAGACGATTGTGTAGTTTCTTTGCATAGTAGCTCTGTGCAACAGGTTTGTTCTTCCGTGTCGCCTTGTGTCGTGCGGAGGTGGACTGTTCTTGCAAGGATTTGTTAATTTTATCTCAAGACTGTGATTGTCCTCTTGATAATACTCTATAAGAGTATCAAGTCCGTGTATGGTCGTTTCGTCGTCTAAAAAAATTAATTTGTACAGTTTTACCAAGTTTTCTCTAATAAAAAATAACAAAAAAAAGTCCTTTGCTCACCAATTGAAAAAAATGCATCCTCTCCGTGCTTTCTTATCTGATAATGAATAACTTCGCCATTGTGCAGCACGGATAGGACATAGTCACCGGAAGACGTGCTACTTTCTCTGACAAGGAAAGTTCCATCTTCGAGATCCTCTGAAAAAACATACCGATAAAATCCAGTTCTCAAGGTTTCGCTCGATAGTAATTTGTTTTTTCTTTTTTTTTAATACGTTCAAGTAATCGTTTTATGAAAATTTTCAAGTGTTTCATGGGGAAACGAAAGAAGACGAACGAGTGTTAAACAATGGATTAATTCTGAAGAATGGATGTACCTGATTTCAGTATATTTTCAGCCCCTTCGCGAGAGAGGTTACCGTGATACCAACAAATATCGTCTTCATTTCCCATTATCGTAATATCCAGTAAAAATTTTCACAGAATTTCCTTTTTGTTTTTACTCAATGTGCTCCGACGAGTGAATCCTGCATGTCTGATGCTTGAACGCTCGCAGCATCCGAACGTTTAAATACGTCAAGTTAATGCCATAAATTAACAAAGGCACGATCTAATGTTTGAAATAAATATTTCAAATCGTACCGAGCAGAGCGTTCTGATTTGTCGCTTTGTAGTCCGCGCACCGTCCAACACTTTTTTTTCGCTTTCTCACCAGCGATGAGTGAACTGTCAAACAGTTAGCCAGCTTGTGTCGAGCACAAAGGTGACGAATGATGGATAAACTTGGGTAAACTGACGCATAACACTCACAGCAAACAGGACGCACTAATTCGGCGAAAATTTTGTCGCGCGCGTTACTTTGGTTTCGGGTTCATTGGGAAATTATAGGTATTTCAAATTGGTCATTATTATTCGTCATGGTGTCAAGAACGAACGAGGTGTACACTGAAACTCGTTCGTGGTTATAAAGTACGCAATACATCGGTCAGTGCTAAAAATGACAATGATCTACAATTGATGTATCGTTATCTACAGCTAAAACGATCGATCCTTCATCAACGTTTTTCTGGCGGTGTGAATGAACTTAATCAGTATCGCATTTCAGGAAATGAACTCATAATTCCGAAAATGTAAACAATTATTGATGAATTTCAAGCATCCAAATGCCCTGAACGAATATATAACTAAAACCGTACCATCGTAAGGTACTATTTTCCAAACGTTCCCAATGCGCCATCTTTCGAGTATTATGGAATACTGCAGTTTCCTGGAATTACCAGCAGGTAGCACAACTATAGTCTGAGGATCAATTTGAGTTTTTTTCTTATACCAGTCAGTGGCGCCACCTCTTAAAATCTTTGAAGAATCCATGAATTTCTTCAGGTAATGAGCAAATAAGAAAGTTTTGTGTAAAAGTGCATAGGGTAAACGTACCGTATCTCGGCCATATGAGACCATTTTTTGACTTTGAGAGGTTGTATTTTTGTGAAACTTCATCTACAAAGCATTATAGCGCGGTTTTTTAAATATTTAATGTCTACCAAATTCGAAAATCACTTTTTAATTCATTCATTCATTATTCCTGATAAGAAGTATTATTAAGTTTTGAATTTTGTATCAAATTGCGTATAGTAGGCCGGGTGTCGTCAAAGTCCAGCCAAAATTTTCCTCAATGTTTGTCTATGTTTTTCCTGCACTTTACATTCTTCACAGATTTTTGGAGATAAAAAAATATCTGTTTTTTATTAAAGCAGTTCTATAGTTTTATCGTCTATTTAGGTTTATGTTGAAAATTGGTACAGTCGATCTTTGATATTCAAAGAGGTTTCACCACGAAGAACTTGAGATATTTATTGTCAAAAATCACTATTTTCTGCAGTCTCCCATAAGAGCACGTGTCAAATATTGCAATTTTCAATTCTAAATATCTTCAATTCTAGATGGTGAACCTTCTTAAAATGTTGCATAGCTCTTTATTGTACTTCAAAGAAGCTTCCACAAATTTAAAAATAAAATTCTAAGATTATGATTTTTTTTATTTTCATACATACGTAGTAAGTACAAATCACCTTGGATGCCATTGAATTTTAAGTATGTTATTCTTGAAACAATTTGCAACAACTTTTCTTAATTAACTTAAGCTCAAAAAATCGCACATGGTATCGAGATAAATTGAGATAAAAAATTTTGATCTGACTGTACCGATAGAATTACCTTAAGGTAGTACAACCGAGACAATCTATTCAAAAGTTTGTCCTTATGTGTTAACTAACCGTAAAATCATCACTTGGAATTTCTTGAGACAGAATTTATTTTAAAATTGCACAGATCTTCGTTGGCATTCTGTTAACGTTTTTGCAAAATTTAAAAAGGCTCAACCATGTAGTTATTTAGATATTAATTTTTAAAAATTGCTACTTTTAACATGGGCTCTTACGGAAGATTCGAAAAAGCAACGACTTTCAATGCGTATAATATCTCAATTTCTAGATGGTGAAGCTTTGTAAAATTTGACACACGTTTTAGTATGACATTAAAGAAGATCTGTGCAAATTTTTAAGAAAATCTGTCTCAACGCGGCTTTGCGGTTGTACTACTTTTTATCTACTGAAATAATAGCCGAGTAGCCGAGATTTGGTGTAGGATGAGATTAGGTACACCCACCTTAAAATGCTCTGTTATCAGTGACAGGATATAGAAACGATTTTAACAAAAAGTGTTACAACAATACAATGGAATAATGAAAAATGAGTGTTTATCGACGAAAATTGAAACCCTTGCGACGACTTTTCGTGTCGACGAGCAGTTGAGCCTGCCTCTTCAGGACGCTTCTCGTCGGCACTTCCTCCTCGTCTTCGGAGAGTTGTGTCGTAGCGGCAGGAGTCGTTCTACCGGGAAACAGAGGAAACAGAGGCCGTTCCTCGGTGTGAAAGTTTTTCCCGTGGTCGGACTTTGAGTCCGCGGAGAGACGCTCAACCTGTTGCGAAAACAATGGCAAAAGAAAAACGTTTCCTGAGACTTATTTTTAATCGGATACAATATCTCGAGCATAATTTCTCGAAAGTTTGGCGCACGCACCTGATCAGCGTCGGTTTCCTCGATCCCCGTAATATTTTCTTCACCGCCCACGAGCTCGACGCAGCAGTTCATCTTTCCTTCGAGAATCTCGAGAAGGCTCCGCGGGTCCGAGACGAGCTCCGGATCAGCCGGGATCTCCGTCTCGTTGACGTCCTTCGGCAAAGAGAAATATTTGAAAAACCGACGGAAATATCGACGCCGGGAGAAAAACTCGTTCCGCTTGTTAGCGCCGGCTCGAATACAACGCGCCGCATTTTCCGTATTTCCCCAAGACCGCGCGCGGGGGAACTCGAGAAACAACCGAACCGATTCTCTCTCCGCACTAAAAGCGAATGTTTACTTTCGATAAATTCCACGCCGATCGAGAGGTGTTAATGCATCGAAAATCAGCAATAACCACAGCTCGGCGTCGCTCTTTCTTCTCCCGTCGACGTTCTTCTTCCTTTCTGTGTAATATAAGGTGAGAATTACAGTTAGGGGCTATCTAAGAAAATCCATCGCGACCTGCGAGAGAGCCAAACCATTGAATCTACGTGTATTTCCTTCTAGCTCGATCTTCCTCCCTTCCTTCCCCTCCGTCTCGTTCTCTCTTCGCCCTACCCGCGATACGAAGCACGGGTGCGTGTCGTGCCGTATTCCCGCCGACGAAACAATAAATCTTGGCGGATTTCTCGAAACTCCGACTCCCTGGTTTGTTAACTCGGCGCGTTGTTCCGCGTACTCCACCGATAACTGCACATCGGTTAACAAAAATTTTCCACCCGGAAACCATCTCTGATTGACCGGAAAATTATCAACTTTGCTTACTGTGTGTGTGGAGTTTAAAATGATAATTTGGAAAATTGAGGATATATGTCCAGTTTTTAAATTAATATACTTTTCGCTTTTACTTAAATTTATAGTAATAATGGTTATGTAGCTTTGAGGAACATTTTTCGATTATTGTTTTTCAGGGGTTTCGGTACGAACGGCGAAATGATGAAAATTCGATCAAATTTGAAGATAATGTTCTTTCATATGAAATACGTAAATACGACTGTTTTTTAAGAACTTTCGTCGACGTATTTTCCAAACAATGGAACCATGAAATAGCGATTTTTAGACAATATTTTATATAAATTTCTTTAGTGACGAAAAACATTTCTATTTTATTTTGATCGTGTTCGTAACAAATTTCAATTCTCGACGCTTTTAATATGTAAAACTTTATTTATTTTCGCCAGTTGCACCGAAACCTCTTAATATGCCAAGTCTTTGATACATTAATATTTTATGCAATATAAAATAAAATATTTTGATAATAATTGAAAATAATTTGAGTACATGTACTAATTGCATTTTATAAAAAGTTGCTTTGATACTTTGATATTTTATGCAATAAAATAAAAGATTTCGATAATAATTGAAAATAAATTGAGTTTATGCACTTATTGCATTTTATAAAAGGTTGATTTGATACTTTGATATTTTATTAATTAATCTTAAAAACTTTCGAGATATGGCAGTGCAGATGTGAAAATGAAAAGTTCACGTTGACGTCAGTAAAAAATAAAATTCCACTGGAAACGCTGATAAGTCTGGAAGGACGCGAGGGCGACTATTCCGCACAGCCAAAAATAACTTTTTTCGCCACGGAGAAGTATTTTCGCAGACGCACGTAACTTCCGGAGTTCCGTGAAAACGAACGAATCCTTTTTTTTCTTCGTGTCTGAGCGGGCGGAAGATTTTCAACGAAAATCATTGCGATTCTCGCCGAATTTAATTGTACCCTTTGGGTTAGCCGATTTTTTGACGGCGGGAGAAGAGTTGGGAGGATAATGACGGTCGTAGCTTCGGGGCTGAACGAGACCGACAGTGTAAATCACAATCGTTCGATGCTGAGAATTCTTTGCTTTTCCTATCCTTTTTTTTAGATTTTTTCTTCTTCTTCTTTTTCTTTTTCGCGTATCGAGGGATTTCATGCTGTGAATTCTCCGCTCGTCCGTCCCTCAGTTCCATAAAGCGAGTCTTAGATATAATTACCGACCGACGTTTCGTGCTTTCTACCTGTCCAGGGAATTCGCCGAAAATTCGTCAAAAATATGGGAATACGATTTATCGAGCGATTAACGATTTCGTTCCCGTCCTTTCTTTTTCACCGAGAAAAATTCGATCAAAAATATATATTTCTAGCTCGAAAAATTCCAGACTCTAATTTATTATTGAACTCTTTTTAACTTTTTAAACTCTTTTTTTTTCTTATTACCCTCAACAAATCGCAGAATTTCCACAACGTCCGCGAGATCTCTCTCAGAATCTCTTCGATTCTCCTCTTCTCCGATTCGGCGTTTCGCTGACGCTCCGATTCCTCGGCGATTCGTCGATTCAGTTCCTCGAGCTCTTCCGCGTTTCTGCAACAAAATTGCGGCGTTCGCACAAGTATCTTTTTTTTAAAGAATTTCAAATAAAAATAGCGTTTTAAACATTTAATATGAGAAATAAACAACTTAATAAAAATTATAAATAAATCGCCTTTGTAAAAATAGTTTTACCGTTTATTAGGTTTTTTACGGAATCTACAATCATTTTTGTTTTGTATTCCGAATATGTATAAAATTGTTGATGAACAGAATATAAAGTGACACAGATTTTTTTTTAATTGTTATTTTTGTCTGTAATTTATGATTATTATGGCATGAAACCGAAGATGTGTATTTTTAGAATTTTTCCTATCACTGAGAAAAAAGTTGGAATCGACTAAACTAATTAACTAAATTTAACTTGACGTTTATTTAATTTGACTAAATTTTAATTTCTATCTTTTGTTTTCGACAGAGAAATAGATGATAGATTGAATTGAAAAAAATACTTAAAAATAAATAAATTAAAAAATATTTCGTTCGCTCTCCGTGATCGCCCGTTCAGTTGACTCAACCAAACCTTTATCTCAGTGTATAAACTGAGAACAGATTTAGTTGAAAAATATTTAGTTGAAAATATTTCGTAAATCAACCAAGAATTTAGTTGAATTTGCAAAATAATATCGTTGAACGTATTGAAACAAATATTTTGTTGAATCAACCAAATTTCGTTTTCAGTGATATAATAACTTATTTTTCGAACTTTTCTGAGCTCACATAGTCGGCATCCATGAAGATATGGTTAAAGGAAGAAATAGAGATTGTTTGAAAATTATAGTACAAGATTGGCTAGACGAGTTTGAACTTTATTTTTAGTTTGAAAATTTTTTGCACTCACTGGTCGGCGTCTTTCGTCTCGGAGAACTTTTGGGACTCGATCTCGGCGGTGAGTTGCTGCCTCTTTTTTTCCAGGCTCATTTTCTCCTCCTCCGTGACGGTGCGCATCCTCTGAAGCTTCTCCTTGGTCGCTCGTTGCCCGAGAAACCGGTCGAGAACGTCCTCGGTCCTGGTCACACCGGTCGCGGCGCGCAATTTCGCGAAAGCCTCCTCGAGACGCGTGACCTCGTCCTTGCACGCCTCGCCGTTCTCGTCGACCCGGCCCGTCGACGACGCGCCAGCTTCCCCGTTAACCCCGTCGAAATCCTCCCGCGGCAGCTGCCGATTCACCGGGAATATCATCCTCTCCAGTCGCTCGAGCTCCAGCTTTCGTTCCTCGACTCGCTGACGGTAATCCAGAATCACGAGGTCTCGGGCCTTGCTCGTGTTCATCGCCTCGATCTCCTGCCTCGTTAGGTTCTCCTTCGTCGTGTCTCGCAATTCTATCGCTTCCGCTTTTACCTCCTGCCCAACATTTTTCTCCATAATTATACATATCCACATCACAGACTTTTTCCAAAAGTAGCCAAATTAAATTACACGATATCCCCACAAAAACACTTTCTCATGATTTTTATTTATCTCCGTTTAATAAACATATATACGTATAATATTTTATACCGATGCATTTTAAAGTATAGTTATATATCGTTTTTTCGTATTCTCATTAGCTTTGTAATGTAGCTTCCTTTAGTTTTTAAAAAAAATTGGTAAGGTTTTTAAAAATGATTTTCATACGTATACATAACAAGTGCAGGTCACCTTGGATGACCTTGAATTTTGAGTATGTACTTGAAACAATTTGCAACAACTTTTCTTAATTGACTTAAGGTAATACAACCGAGACAGTCTATTCAAAAGTTTGTTCTTATGTGTTAACTTGATGTAAAATCATCAGTTGAAATTTCTTGAGACAGAATTTATTCAAAAATTACACAGATCTTCGTTAGCATTATATTAATGTGTTTGCAAAACTTAAAAAGGCTCAACCATGTAGTTATTTAGATATTAATTTTTAAAAATGGCTACTTTTAACATGTGCTCTTATGGGAGATTCGAAAAAGCAACAATTTTTAATGTATAATATCTCGATTTCTAGATGGTGAAGCTTTGTAAAATTTGACACATGTTTTCATACGACATTAAAGAAGACCTGTGCAAATTAAAATTCATTGTATGTCAAATTTTCTTGTTTAATTACTGAAGAACGGAAAATCTTTCTTTATGAGTAAATGGAACATGAAATGAATACATAATATATGTTATATAGATAAATGTTAAAAAATGTACAAAAAATTGTTCTCGAGCCTGAAAATCTCTGGAATTCGTGTCGAATTTATGATGGGAAAGTATAATATTTTTTAACCTGCAATTGCTTAATTTCAGCTTCCTGTTCTCGTATACTATTCTCGAGACTCTTGAGCGACGATACGTAAGAAGCAGCGTCGGACTTTAAACTCGATCTTACGGATTTGTATTTCTTGCGGACCGTGTCGGCTTCCATTTGCAACACTGCGACCCGTTGCAGTTGGTTCTCCAAGCTGATGATCTTCTGTAGTGCAAGAATTTCAAAAATATCATTCCAAGTCCCTTGTATACAATATACTAAAAAATGAACGGATTTTGTTTTATGAAATCTTACGAGCTTGTTGAACCTTTTTCAGGGGTTGTTCCAACTTGTATTGCAGAATTTTCTTCGTTCTCCCATTCATGAGTTCTTCGTATTCTTCCAAAAGTGTCGTTAATCTGTGCTGTTCCTAAAGTACGAATAAACAAAAAACAATTTGTCGAATTTTGTAAAATTTACTCGAAAATCAATTAAGAAAACGTTATTTTTTTTATAACATTTTAAATAAGTTGTTTATTTTATTGTTGTATTTTAAATGAGATTGGTATAGGAAAAATAGTTCAGCTGAATTAATGATCCATTAACCTTTTCACTTTGATATTTGACGAGATCGAGTTTCTTTCGTAAACGAATATTGTCCTCGTCGACTCTGTCGATCGCTGCCGCGAGGCCGCGTTTCCGTACACAAGCCGAGGAATCCCGACTTGTCTGAGCGATTCGTTCCGCGGCATCCTCGTTCTTTCGACCAAAATACAAATTTATATACATGAATAAATATATGCGTATTATTCGTAATTGTCAAAAAATTAGTCATCTTTTAATCGAAATATTCAAATAATTGAAAATAATAAATGTGTTTCTCACGTTTTTGGCTTTGGCGAATTCAACCTGAAGCTTTTTGACTTCTTTCTTGAGGACGAGAATTTTTTCGCTGCTCTCACGCTTCTTCGCATCGCACTCTTCAAAATTGGCTTTTCTCTGTCCCTCTGAAAAAATAGTTGCCACTGTTAATTATTGAGAACTAGAATCCTATAATCCTATATAATCCTATATAATATATATAATCCTATATAATCCTATATATAATCCTATATAATCCTATAATCCTATAATCCTATAATGATATGTATATTTTTTTATCATTTATCTTTACATAGTTGTAATAAAAGTTAATTAACAAATTTTTTTCTATATGAAATAAAAACCATAATTATCTTAGTAAATAATTAATAAATAATAAGTATTTTGATTGAATAAACCTTAAAATTTTTATTATATATTTAATTTTAATATGTAAAAATTATTATTTTTCACGAAAGAAAGTCACTTTACAAAAATATTTTACACAATAATTTATTCCAGATTATTAAGTTCCACTACAATGAGAGCAGGTTTAGTTGAAAAATATTTAGTTGAACATATTTCGTCGAAACAACACTTGTTTATTTGAAATAATTAAACTTCAGTTAAATCAACCAAGGATTTAGTTCAATTTGCAAAATAATATGATTGAACGTATTGAAACAAATATTTTGTTGAATCAACCAAATTTCGTTTTCAGTGTATTATAATTAAGCTTTAGATTAAGCTGTTCAAAAGTGTAATAATGAGAAAATAAAGAAACCAAAATAAAAATTTTTCCATCAGTTAGTGCAAAGTACAATTGTTAACAATGAATGCAAAAAATGTTTTAAATAGAAAATATTTGATGACGCATTATTTGTTAAGAGAGAGGATAAACTGCGTCAAATTTCGAGAATCTTTTATCAGCGTGGAAAGAAGCGCGTGTAAAATGGAGAAAACAAGAGTGGCTGACGAGGATGTTGTGCGTCGATTCGCGGAATGCATCGAGTGCATGGTCGGCGAGTGGCTCGTTTGCCGGAGGCGAGTGCTCCTCTCCGGGATAACTGGGATATCTTTTGCGACGATGAGGACTTATTTCGTGGAATCGTAAAACTTGACCTCTTGGCATTTGTCTACACGCGAATGCGGTCGCGGAGCGCTGAATTGGCGACTCATTCATTCGTAGGGTTTTTCATCGACGTTGCACCCGAGCGGGACGAAGATGGAGTTATGCGAGAAGAGAAAAAAGACAAAAAGACAGATAAGAAAGAGAGAGAGAGAGAGAACGAGAAAAGAACAAAAAAACAAATAAAATTGGAGACCACTCTGTATATCACGAGAGGAACGAGCCAAGACGATACAGAGATGATAATAGAGATGCCAAGAGATAAGAAAAAGACGAAGAAGAGAAAAAATGACGAGTGGAACGAAGACAGTGCGCGAGAATTGAGACAGTTGAAAGTAAGTGCATATTCATAAACTTTGTACAACAACTCTCTCTCTCGTTGTTATATTAAACTTGAGACGATTAAAAGAAATGAAACCAAGATGCGAATCGTGTGTACGAGCCTCTGATGAGACCAATTACAAAATCGTGGCCCGCGTTACGATTGTACAGACGACGTATACGTGACGAAGAGAAATTTTTAAGAAGAGATTATGAAAAAAATTTTGTAACTTCTATACATATATGTTTTTTTTTCATGACACGCGGTTAATCTGTTGCGAAAATAGTAAAATTTGTTGGACAATAAAAAATAGATGAATATAACGTAAAAAAATGGGAGTAAATAAGAAAATTATGGCTGGTCGCCTACGCGGCTCTCTCGGTTGCTTGTTTTCAGCTTTTTCTTCGTCGTTATTTTTTGTTGTTCGGGTCCAGTGGAGGGTAATACGGTCTCGATAGGAATCTAAAGGAGAAGTTTTCGACGTCACGTGCACACGAAGAAAATTGAACGTGCATACGAGCCCTGGCGAAGTTGCGCCAAGGAAATATAAGATTCTTGGCTTACCCGATAGCTGAATCTTCTTCTTGATCTCGATTATCTTCTTGTTGAGCGCGCTAAGCTTGCTCTCCTCTGACGACGCGACCAGCGGGTCGGCCATCTTCCCTTTTTCTTCCTACTCTTCGTGCTGGTCGCATTTAACGCGCCGCAACCTTGCGTTATCGATTAAACGAGTGTTGCTCTTGGAGACTCCGCTATAATATATTTCGTCGGAATGTAAATAACGTTTAAGAATATATATTTATCTCCAGAATCGAAAATAATGAATAAATTTTCAGCATATATTTTACATATCAAGGGTCAAAACGTTGTACAACAATTAGGAAGAATCGTCACTTTGAAATAATTTTTAACAAATTGCACGTATCCTATATTAAAAAAGACATGAGGCTTCTAATCGATTCATCGGAATAGATTTCGCATTACGCCGAACGCGTTAAATTTTAGCTAATCTCTACTCATAAGAGAAAAATTGAACGTGCGCTGCTTTCGAAATAATGACCTTGATGTTTGAATCATTCGTTTCATCTTGCAAAAATTTTCAGGAATTACCTAATATGAAGTCGATATCGTCGAGGACGCGAAAAGATATCGCCACTTGAAATTTTGAGATTTCCCTATTTTCGATTCTCAAAAAATCAGGCTAGAGGTCCTTGAATACGCTAAATTTTTTCAACTCATATGAAAAGAATTTGCAACACAATTTTCAATTATTTATACCAAGCATACCTGGATAAATATACCTGAATAGTTCGGGGATCGTAAACATGAAAAAAAAGAGAGAAAATTCGTCGAGCGTAACGAGGAAAAAAAATTTTCAAATTTTCGTTAATCACTCTGTCATTAAGGTTTCCATGGTGATTGGTCGAGGACGAGTGAAAAACCGATTAAGGTCTTAATTTTTAGGTTTTATTACGAAATTTGAAATCAGTAGGCCGGTGTCAAGTGAAAAACAATTCGTAGCAATTCAACAAGTTCAATTGAGTGTCAGTTCCAGTTATTTTTAATCATACGAAAAGTGAATAGTGTTTAGTGTGTTTAATTTATATTATCGTTTCAAGATATTTTTTTAAAAAATTCGGTGCGCATGTATCCTATATATTTAAAAAAAGTGATAAAACCTCTAATCAATTAATCGGAATAGAGTGCATTATGCAAAGGTGTATGAATCGTCTGCCTAGAAGAACAGCAAAATATCAACTCAAACATGTAAAAAAAGCGGTCGCATCGTCGCTCGTAGTCTTAAAAAAATGAATACAATTTGACGTAATCAATTTTTAAAAACAAAAAACGATACAAAAAGTACATACGTATATCGCATATGCAGTATAATTTTTTCAAAGCATTTAAGATGCTCATTTTGTTTAAAAAGCTTTTTGCATCTTAAATTTTTCAAACTTTTATTAATTAAAAAAAAAGCGATATTCTCTATTGCATATGTATACGACAAGAACGATAAATTAACGAAATAGGAAGGGACAATTCTCTGGGATGAATTTGTTTTGTTCTGCGATAGGTTTAACGGCTTAATCAACGCTACGCCGGGAGGCTAATGACTCGGTCGTGTAACAAGTAGAAGAGTGTTAAACTCGACGATGCCGCTCGGGGAATCTTCTGACGCTCTGCGATCCGAGTACACGGAAAAGTCCCGCATTTTTATCATTTTCATCGCGTCGATTCGAAATTTCCATTTCATTTTTTATTGCGAAGCTTCGATCTCGCTCCTGTAAAGGTCTAAAGGGTTGTAATAAGTTCACATTCGTAATGAAATAGAGAGAGAAAGAAAAAATAGCAGGAAAGTTATAATTCGGCATTTGTATTCGTTAGCGCGAGGGGGAAAAATGAAAATGCGAAAAAGGCGCGGACGCCGATGAATTTCGCGTTAGTTGCAATCAGCAGCCGAGCCACCGAGCAACGCGGAGAATAAAAAGGAGGAAAAAGCGGGAGAGAGACGGAACGCGATATATAAATTAAAGTAACCGTGGTGAGAAGCACGAGCAACGAGCAGCTGGTCGAAGCAATATCTCGAATTTGCTCCCCCCCATATTCTCCTTTTCCGAACGACAGATCTCCTCCCCGACGATTTGTAGTAGAGTTTGTAATAATTATTTTATTTCTTGCACCAAAATAAGATGATTATTGTAAGAAAAATATCTTAAAAATTATATTAATTTGTTTTCATTATACGAAAAAAACTTTTTACAGTATTGTTCATAGAGAATGCCTTTAGTAATAAAAATTTCGGAAGATGAAGATTATCTGAAGAATAAACGCAATCTAAACAGATGAATTTTTACTATATATGAAACTGTAAAGATATTTTTCCTATTTAATTCGTGAAAATTGTGTAAGCAGTTCAGTAAATTTTTCATAAAGTGAAACTGGAGAAAGTGTAAATAATAAACATGCAAAAAAATTGATTTTTTTAAAAATTTTTCAATATGAATTCTGAAATATAGCGCCAAGAATAAAGATAGCATTTTCGTTATCTACGGGAAATTTTCGATCTATATATTAGGCTCTTAAAATCAAACAAAAAAAATTCAAAAAATGTTGCGAATTTTCGAAGGATATTTCGATATTTTCAAAAATCTTCAAGGCGTGTCATAACTTAAAAAAAAATGATAAATTTTCATAAATTCTGCGCCATTCGTTTTGTAAAAATGTTCAAGAATCACTCTTCATAAAAATAGGTCTGATCCAATAATTTATATAATCCAGTTAGAAACGCTCTTTTTCAAATTCTGCAAGAGAAATGAATTAAAAAAGTCTGATGAGAAATTTCTTTTTGGTGAGGAAATAGTGGAATAAATAATGCAAAGTTTGCGCAGCACGGAAAGAGTCTTCACTCTCCCGCTCGCATGATCGGCCGACAGAAATGTCGGGCGTTCGCCATGTACGGCGCGTCGGGGGGGGGGGGGGGAATGGAAGAAAGGACGAGGAAAAAGAATATTCGTCTCGGAGCGCATCAGACGCGAGCGCTCTAATTAATGCTTTTATTAGCGAGACAATTAAATCGCTGTATTCCGTGTGCGGCCGGAGAAGTTCGCACGCGGAATTCGCGCGACTCCCGGAGGCGATGTGCCGCGCGCGGAGAAACGAATAAGTCTTCGCATGGGAAATTAATGAAAAAGCATCAATTAGAAAGGATGCGCCTGATGAGATTTCTCCGCTCATCGCTGATGCGTCCTCTATTCCTCCTCGATATTAATTTTTGAATTCTGTCCCAAAAAACAATTAAAAAAGAAAATAAGTAAAAAATATCGTATATAGAGGAGATCTCGTCATCCGCCATTTTGTTCTTTTTTTCAGTAGAAAATGATGAAGAACTTGTTTTTTTTGTATATTCACGAAATTTTATTGGAGTACATTTTATTAAAGGCCTCGTTACTCTCGAAAAAATATTCCTTTACGTTTTTCCTCGTGGCATCTGGCAGTGGAAGGAGGAGAAAGAAAAGTCCTTAGGTGTCTCACATTTTCAACGGAAACTTTCAATGCACACATGCTCCCTTTCTCCGTCTCTCTCGCACTCGCGCGTAACCCCTCGCTGGTTCGACGATGGAACGGATATGCCCTTGCATTAATGCGTACGACTGCGCCAAGCCCAACATTTTTCTCAGCGTTCTCATTTTTCCCTTTCTTATAGCCTGAGAAAAGCTTTTTCCCAATCTCGAGAAATAAACACGATCGCAAACTCGCGAAAATGAGCCAAATTTTCATGGATTCACGTTATTTTAAATATTTTTTGTCTCAAGTATCTTTTTCACAAATTCTTATATGAATAACAATCTGTAAACTCGACTGGTTTCGTCAATTACCAAATTTTATATATATATCGTTATAGTTATCATTTTTTGGAGCAACGAAAAAAAATAGTGGTCGATTTAAAAATATTATTGCTCGTATCATTAACTCCAGTGGTAATGTCCTCAGCGTTTTCATTTTTTCCTTTCTTATAGCCTGAAATGGTTTTTCTCAATCTCGAGAAATAAACACGATCGCAAACTCGTGAAAATGAGCCAAATTTTCATGGATTCACGTTATTTTAAATATTTTTTGTCTCAAATATCTTTTTCACAAATTCTTATAAATAACAATCTGTAAACTCGACTGGTTTCGACAATTACCAAATTTTACATATATATCGTTATAGTTATCATTTTTTGGAGCAACGAAAAAAATAGTGGTCGATTTAAAAATAATATTGCTCGTATCGTTGACTCCAGTGGTAATATTATCCGCGTTTTAATTTTTCTCTTTCTTAATAGCCTGAGAAAAGGTTTTTCCCAATCTCGAGAAATAAACACGGTCATAAATTCGCGAAAATAGACCCAAATTCTCACGATTTCACGTAATTTCAATTATTTTTCTTCTCAAGCGTCTTTTTCACAAATTCTTATAAATAACAATCTGTATAAACTCGACTGTGGTTTCGTCGATGGTCAATTTATTACATATATATCTTTATTGTTATCATTTTATTGGAGCAACGAAAAAAAAAAAAAAATAGTGGTCGGAGATTTAAAAATATTATTGCTCGTATCGTTGACTCCAGTGGTAACGTCATGAGCGGTTCGCGTCCGTACGTTCTTCGGAGGGGATGCGACCCTTGCTGGAAAATAAAGGGGGGATGGTGGGGATGAAGGAAACAGCTGGCCGCAGAACGTAGGATGCCCCAACGGCGTACGCGCCGCGCGAACCCCTCTCGGAGTATTTTTTTCCATTGGCCGAGGCGCGTCAGCCATCTTGTATCGCGGAGTGATACAAGAAAGGGGCCTGCGGAGAGGCAGGTGCGCGCGCATCCGAGGGAACTACTTTCAGCGCGTTAACCGAACAATAGAACCCCAGAAGTGTTTCGTGCGCGGTCGTGCTCGTATATGGGTCCCTCTTATGACTTTTTTTCATCTAATTCGCGTTTGCAACGCTGACGGACGTCACAAAACGCTGATAATTGTTGAAACGTACTACGGATAATCGAGTTTAAAAGTGATGGAAGAGTTATATAATAGAAATTTGTAACCAAACACAACAACGTATAGTGATACATAGCGTCGATCGTAGAGTTCGAAATTGTAGTGAGAATCGCGTGTGCGCCTGGCGGATGCCGCGGGGACCCTCTTTCCGCCAAACTTATCTAGTTTTTCATCGTCTCGTGCTCGATATTAAAAAGACACAAACACATAGGTATACAGATGGAATAAAGCGAGTGGTGCGATTTTGATGCGGTTTTTCGGGCCGATGGCTAAATCCAGATGACGGTTCTTCGGTTGTGTGTCTTCACGGTGCGCGGTGGAGTCTGATGTGTGCGCGAATCCGTTTTTTAAGTTTCGTTGACAGTGCCCCTTGGATTTAGTACGTAAAAACGACGGCAAGATGCTGAGTCCACGGCGATATTTGGATTACTACCCAGCAGCTGCCGTCGTACTCGCTTCACTCTTCATTCTCGCTGACCTTCCCTCAGTCAAAGGTAAGACGACATGTTTTCATTCCGTCCCGCTCATTTTTCGCATTTTTCGCCCCTCCGCAAGGGAATTTGCCGCTTTGTTTTGACGAATTCGAAAGAACGCGAGGCAAGCCGGCCTCCGTGCATCTTTGCTGCTAGGCAACAGGTTTCTTCCGAACGCCTGGCGCCGGCGCATTCGTCCGGTACTTTTACTCTCCGATTGGACGGCCTTACCCCCCCGACCCCCGCCGCTCTTGCCTTCATCCTCGCTCCGCCGAATATTACTCCGTTTTTTATCCTCGCCTCCTCGTTCTTCCTCCCCGTCGGCCAAAAATTCACGGAATCCCGGAATTTTTCGGGCTATTTCGCGCTCCGGAGAGAAAAAAAAAACGAACGAGAGGGAACGAGTTTACATTAGTATTCAGTGTCGTGCGTTCGACATTGCTGCGTCAGTCGCGGGCGTACCAACCGTTTGAAAAACATCAGTCCTTCGCGATTCCTTGCCCAGCTCCGATGATGCTCCTTTTCCTCCACCCCGGACATCATCTTCGCGTTTTTAAAACTATCACGATCTATCTTTTATACATTCGATAAATTTAATTTTTTACCGATAAATTCTCAAATATGAATACGCGTTAATGTTATTTGAGATTTTGTTGAAATTTGCACGCGCGATAAAGATATCGGAAAAATGCTTCTTGGAGATACAGAAAAGGATTCTGCGCTCTTTATGTTGTTATTGGGAGCATTTTCGAAAGAAAATTCATTTCCGGCGTCGTTCGGTCCCAGGGATCCTTGACAGGGTCCCTGTGTGGCTTACCCA
Source organism: Cremastinae sp. A BG-2022a (assembly GCA_030522545.1). Lineage (NCBI taxonomy): Eukaryota > Metazoa > Arthropoda > Insecta > Hymenoptera > Ichneumonidae > Cremastinae sp. A BG-2022a. The sequence goes on along the minus strand of JAPYYW010001188.1, from coordinate 1,181 downwards.
CACGTGGTTCGCGTTTCATCGTCCTCCCCAGTGACTCTCATCCCCGGCGCTCGGGCATCGCTCTCCGGTTGACGAGCACTGAGGGACAGGTGCCCAACCCCTCTTTCCAGGAAGCCCCGGTCTTTTCTCTCGCCACGCCGGAGAACTCCGAGCGTCTTTCTCGCAAATCAAAACACATATTTTCCTCCCGAGATAATTCACGCGCGCTCGCACGTACTCGGCGAAAAAAATGAAATATATAAAACGCAAAAAAGAATAAAGGAAACAAAAAAAAATAAATAACAACGAACGCAAAAATTTATACGAAAAAAGTGCGTACAAAAACGTCTGCTAAATAGAATATGATGCTCGCGAATATGAATGAATCGTTTTCAGGCTATTCACGATCCTTTATCCATTGAGCATGAATAAAAAAAAAGTTGGAATATATACGTATCCGCGAGTCTCGGGTTTACATTCACTCGTACGAGAGAGAAGATCCGTGCAACCTCGCCGCCATGACGCAATTCGTGGCACTTACCCAGCTGCGGAGGAATCACGTTCGCGGAATATTTAATATTGAATAAAATCTCGAATAAATCTCGAGGGAGCCCGTTTTAAACTCTCTCCTTATATTTTAGTGCATTTTATTACTCCGTCGTCCCTTCAACTATACACATTTTTAGGGAAGATTATCCGAAAAACGATACACGTTTTGAAATGAACGTACGAAGGATTATTGAACCGTTTTCTATTTTTCGTGATATTTCGAGCGAGAATCCGCGCGGAGGGGGAAGGACACGTCGCCGTGTACAGTTTTCGATTCAGCGGGCGCGCGCTCTTGAAGAATGGATCGGGATGAGGCTCGGCGTAGGTCCCAAGCGGAGCTTCTCAGACGTCGCGTGAATCACGCCGATAATCTCTCTCTCTCTCTCTCTCGTTCTCGATTCGCTCGCTCGTTCGTTTCGCCCGATCGGAGCGCACGTACGCGGACACACGAGCAACACGCGCAAAAGTTCATAAATACACTAAAAACGAAATTTGGTTGATCAACAAAATATTTTTTTCGATGCGTTCAACGATATTATTTTGCAAATCTATACTAAAAAAGACATGAGGCCTCTAATCGATTCATCGGAATAGAGCGTGTATTATGCGGAGCGCATTGATTTTTGGCTAATCTCTACTCATTAGAAAAAAAT
>JAPYYW010001187.1:0-34405 GCA_030522545.1 Cremastinae sp. A BG-2022a | reverse complement strand
CGTACATATGTACTCTATTGACAATATATAAGTAATAATATATAGTTATACTTAAAAATAATAAGATGAGAGCAAGACAAGGTATAAATATGTAATAAGCTATGTACACAAGTAATAACAATGTATAAGGTATAATACGGCTAGATGGGACATATCGCCCAAGGCCGCATTCTCTTTCTCTTTATATATTATGTATTTTCATACAGTTAATAAAAAAAAAAAAAAAAAAAAAAAAAATTGCTAGCAAACTGACTTATCCGTACAATTACATGATGAACTCTCTCTCTCATTTGAAAAGTGACGAATAAAATATGTGTAGGTACCTAGGTAATAAACAAACGTCCTCACAAGCATGTATTATTGTATCAATAAAGTAACAACACATATTGTGGCTAAAACTGTACAGCAGTCGAGACTCAATCATCTCCCTGGAATTATATGGACCGTATAAACTTATTTTATTATATATTGAGTCTATGTATATAAGTTGTACATATTATTTAATAATAATGCGAGGTTAAAATGTTGAATGCCAAGATGTTTACCTACACAATAATCTTATTCGCTATTACTGTATTTTTAATAAATAATAAACCTTACAAATATAAGCTGTGTTTACATATACTTTTTATATACCACACCATATTGAAAATAAATTTATCTAAATATGAATAATCAAATGACCCATCAGCCACGGATGCCACATGTGTGCGTATATATCGTGTCCAATTTAATGAGACAAATGAAAGTACATAGAGTCCAAGCAATTGTTTTGATCGTGATAGAGAGAGAGTTATGAATGGCACGAACCTTTTGGGCCATGCCTTCCCTGGCCCGGCGTGTTATTTTTATTTGAAAACGAACGGAGATAGAAGAAACGACCGAGGTATAGTAAAAGCTATTAATGTGTTTTTCGAGTATAGTCAAGTAAAGTTTGTCACTCTTTTTTGCTAAACGATCAAACTGAAATCAGACTATAGGCTCAATGTTGAAAAGAATAAAGGAGCATGAAATGTCAGTGACCCTGTGTCATTATTGTAACCTCGAGGCGCGATCTTTATCGATTTCTTCTTCCAATAAAACGGCATCAAAATCTTTATCTGCTTTTCATAGTATCAGAGTGATCGCTTGTGAAAAATTGGAAAAAAATCTGGCGAGTTGTACGAATACTTGAATGAATGGAAAAAAAAAGAAAAAGAAAAAAGAAAAAAGCGTAAATAAAATTGACCGCTACATAATAGGATAAAGGAGGTTGGTATCCTGGATAGGATAGGATGGAGGGCGAACCGCATGATCTTGAGTCGATAGAGAAATGTGTCGAAACGAAAAAAAGGTTGGAATACGATTCGAGGGAGGAGGAGGAGGAGAGATCGAGGCTGATGTTGAGCTGCGAAGCAGCAGAGGAGGAATCACCGCCGGCGAACGCTAATGCTGTTACAAACGAGATGAGCGAAGAGCTCACGTGCTCCCTGTACATCTCCCGTGCGAACAACTGTCAACGGGGCAACGAGCTCTCACGGACTAATCTCGAAAATGCCATTCGCGCCTCGAATCCCTTGGCCGATTGGCACGTATCTGAGACCTCGTGCGGCTTGATTGCCGCTTTTGAACGAGAAACCGATGCCGAAAAGTTGCTCCAACGTGGTGATCTCGCTCGCATCTTTCAAGGACCCGTTCAAGTTTGTTTTTTTTTTCTTTCCCCCTGGCTATACAGAATATCACAACTTTATTATTTGCATTTATTCGGAAACTCCGGGGAAACAAAAGTTTCACTATTTTTGATGCAACAGGTCGCACGTTTCTCCGCTCGAGATTCTCGCTACCGACAGGCCGTCCTGTTGCGCGACGTACCGTGGGCGATACCCCTGCAAGATCTTAGCTCAGCTTTCGCCAAACAGGGCATAGCTACCGGGAGCATTGAACGATTGCGACAATATATTCGCGTCGAGGTACGCATTTGATGCCTCTTACGCACAACCCCGCCGATACACGCATTTTATTTCATACTTTTTCTCTTTTTTTTTTCATTTTCATTTTTTTGCCTATATATGGAAAACGTTTAAGGTAAACGTCCCAATAGTTTCATGCTTTTTCCTATATTATTTTTCATATCACAATTATTTATTTTTCTATAAAATCATATGGATTTTTTTTTCATATTCAATGAAGTTTATTTTTCATATAATGTTAATTTATTGGAACAAATGGATTTGGATTGAGTTGGATTTTCTGTCCAACTATTGAGACATTCTATACATACTCAAATATTCAAGTATTTATTTCGTAAATATATAATTATCTAAAATTAACACATAAAATAAAGTGTGAAAGCTTTTAGCTGTCCAACAATGGGGAGACGTTTACCCTAGTCCGAATAATGAAGAGAAAAAAAGAAAAAATGTTTGTGTAAAAAGATGAAAATGATTATTTGGAAGATCTTGGACGCGGATCATTACGAGGTGGTCCTTCGGCAAGGTCTGGATTTCTTCGGGGCAGCAAGATTCAGCGCGGTCCCGGAACGTTGGTGGCGGGGCGGCGGCGGCGGCGGTGGAGGAGGAGGTAACAATAACGCCGGCGGTGGTATCGCCGGAAGCGGAAATCAGAACGGGATTCCCGGCGGCGTTGTAGGAAACTGCAACGTTCCGGAATCGTCGTATGGACAGCAGGGAGATGGGGTTCTCCAGTGCTATCGATGTCAAGGATTTTGGCACGTCGCCGCCAATTGTCGGCACTTGCCGCGATGCGTTCGTTGCGGCGAACCGCACAGCGTTGAATTTTGCCCGAGACCGCGAAACAGCCCGATCTGTTGTCACTGCTTCGGTCCCCATCATGCAGGTATATTTCTTTCCTTCTTTTTTTTACTCCAAATCAAATACACTAAAGATTAGATTCGCAGTGTAGCTTATTTTATATTGTATATAAAACAAAGGAGGAAAAACAAGAATGATTGATTAACCCATCAGGTTTTCGACAATGTCCCGTCAGACTGCAATTGCTGAATGCAACACCCATAAGCATTACACTGAGTACCACCAATACCAGTGGATCTCAATATCCCCTCAATCATGCGAACAAACAAAATTCTTCCCAAGGTCAACAATCTCTCAAGCCGAATCATCAATAAAACTTTTTGCCGGGTCTGTTATTATATTTATTCCTAAATTTTTACGTGACAATGTATCCTCGGAGAGAATAATTTTTTGTTCTCTCCGAAATTTCTTCTATTTCTTCTTCTTTTTTTTTTACTATCTATCGATCAGCTTTTCCTACGTGTATCTGTAATATTTTTTATGTACCGCCACTAAAATTCTACATAGAGAACCAATTAATAAAACAGTGAGTATTTTTAATATCCTCTCGTTGCTTATTATATTGTAAAAATATAAGTGAAAAAGAGTATACATTTGAAGAAGAAGCATCAGATAAGAGCAGCAGGTACCGATGTTCATTGAAAAATAGGTTCGTGCAACGTTCGACACCCATTGACTCGAATTATTGTCAAACCGTTATATCCACGATAACGGTCTACCTTTGTTCTCTCTCTCTCTCTCTTTTGTCTGTAAAAAAAAGTTTGACGCTCATCTGGTCAATCAATAGGAAAATTTTCCTCTCCGCTTCAATCTTTACTTGCTAAAAAATGCCAAGTTTTCTCAATTTTTTACTGACAAGTCGTAAACATGACGGTTGTGTATAAATGCCGTGTGGAGCTAAAAAAAAGTAATTCTACAATAGCGAGCGCAAAAAGTCACACTTTTATGAGCAAAAGATAATCTTCGTGGAAAATGATCTCGGCAATTGAAGAATCCACGATTCGAATGACGAACGAATAATATAATGTATATATTCTCTTAAGAACGACGATTCAAATAAAAGTAAATCACATGTTCGATGCGACAAAGATCGGAGCAATAATTTGGCCGACTTTTCGTTTTCTGCTCCTCGTATACTTTTTTTGCTCCCAGCCAGACAGCGTGGTGGTGTTCCACTTTCATAATCCCCACCTTTGGAAAAGTGGAGCCTCGACATCGCGCTCGAGACCGGTTGACCCGCGCGCGCGCGCGCGAACATCGCTCGAGATCCGTACGAGCCAAGTATCGTTTCACCGCCGGCGTCCTCGCGACTTGGCCTGCCAAACGATTTTTAACTCCTTCCTTCCTTCCTTCCTTCCTTCCTTCCCCCCACAGATATCGATCCATACCGCACCCACGCGCTCTGTTATACCGATTTCATCCTCATCAACATTGTACAACAGTTGGATCGTAACAGAGACCGATCAAATGTCGGAAAAGGTAAAAGCGTGTGCTTTATATTGTGCACGCAACTATTTCAACTTTTTCTGTCCGCCAACAAAACTGTGGGATTTTTTTTCTTGAAGGCGCGTGTGTTCTAAAAAATTACACTAAATATATAATTAGAAGCTCATAATAGGTTGTAAAAAGTATAAATTTGGAGAACTTTTATTTGGGTGACAACACGACGCGATAGAACGTAGTTAAATGAAATTATTGTAACCGCCGGACTGATAAAAAGAAAATTGCAATCGAAAATTTGGAAGGATATTTTAATAACGAAGCACCGAAAGAAACAACGATTCGTGGAAGATATATATTGAATGGAAATATAAATTTCGTCCAATTGTTCGGTAATAAAAGGCTTGGTGGCAAGAAGGATGGAAAAATAAGAAGTCGCGGAGGCAACTGACGGCAGCAGAGAGTAGAGATACGAAAAATGCTGTCGAGTGGGGAAACGCGATGTTTCCGTCGTGAGAAAGGCTATGGCGGGGTAGAAGCGAGGAACGTTTATCCGAGAACGTCTAACCGGTGGAGAATTTGAAGGAGAGCCGCTCAACGAACACCTCAATCGCAACGATCGAGGAGATGAGCTCGACAGAGCTTCGGCTGTTGTTCCTGATGGGCGCCTTCCTAGCAACGATTACTACCACGCGAGCCCTTATCCATCGCAATACTTACAAGGGACTAAATGGCGTTGTGCCCACCGACGAGATTCTCGCTGCTGGACTCAACCGCACTGTCTATTACCACGAGCAGGTTGTCGCCGTTGTCGACTTCAATAAAAACTATAAGATTAACAATTGTGACATTATCGAGGCATAGTAAGTATCCTTTTAACTTCTTTTTTTTTTACTCATTCGCTCTTTCATACTCCATCACAATTTTTCCCTCTCTTCATATTATTTTTATTATTCTCCACTGCTCATCTAAGTTTCGTTTACGTAATAAAATTCTATCAAATAAGCCGGCTCGATGAATTTTCAATAACATATTTACCGATGATTTTTGCATTATTACTTCAAAATGAAGAACCATCAGCAAAATCAAGTTTTCATTCTAAAGTTTACGGCACACTTTTTGTTTCCCATTTATTATTATTATTTTTTTTGTGAATTTTGAGTATCTTCTCATTATTGAGTCCGGCACGTAAATTCAACGCGTAGTCATGAAACCTTTCGCTCGATGTTGGTCACACGATGCTCATGAGAAAGATTTCACCGCCGGGATTATGTGCAATAACTGGATAGGCAAGATAATACCGCATTTACGCGCGAGAATTGACAACTTAAAATTAAAAGTTTCAAGAATAATACGACAAACTGTGTAAATCATATTTACTAGATAACGAACATTCGTTCGTTAACCATTTTTTTTTGATAATTTCAGTGAACCGCGAGAGATGCGGGAAATTATGACAAATTTATCGATGTCGGTAAGGCCAATGAGAGTCACGTTCGAGGATATGACAGCTCTCATGTTACGTTGCGAACAATTGGACTGGATGCAGAGAAACGGATCAACGGGGAACCAAGTACCAAAGGGCACAGTAGCCAAAGCTAATTTTTATTCCAATCTTCTGAATCTTCTTTCTGGTATATTTCCAGGTATGATATATATATTTACAGGTATGATACCTGTATCATTTTTTTTCATCTCGTAGAATTGTTTCATACATGTCTTACTAACCCTCGGACAAGCACGTCAATAAATATGAAGCCCAAGGGCACGTGGGCTCTTTTTGAACATCAATAAAAAATAGAATATACAATATTTCGCTGTTTTTTTTTTGTAGATAATTATTATTTGACATGTCTTTGAATAAGTTTTGAAAAAAGGTATTTCAAGAAAGGGACAAGAAATTTCCATGGTAAAACGCAAATTCAAATTTTCTGGGGGTCCAAAAAGATCCCACACGCCTGTTCGACGGTTAAGGTGTTTTCCGACATGTTAAATAAATTTCACTATTTCCAAAAAAAATGTATACCCAGCACCATATGAACCATTCAATTTTTATCTGAAGATAGATGTAAGTTTCGAAATATGTATGTCATTCGAGTGATACCGTGACCTCAATTGATTCTATTGATCACATATCATACAAAATAGAATATCTGTTTTTGAATCTATTGCAACCATATGTATAAGTTTCATTGTAATTATTAGTACTATAGGCCTAAATTTTTTCAATTATTAGATAGCACTGCAATGAAGAAATACCGCATACAATTATGAAATATTTTCCGTACCGATGAATTTTTTATCAATCTATTTTCAAAAATTTCATAACAATCAATATCTTTTTAATCGAATAAAAATATACGTAAAACTTGTTAAATGCTTATATAATTATTATGAGCCTTCTTATAGATACTGTTGTCCGCTATTTCAATTATGTATGTCACAATATAATATAAAACTGTGACTATAAAATTGCTATTTTCTTAAATCTTCGGAGCAATAGTTTTGGAGCTACTTATCAAGTCTTTGAAGATCTAATTTTTCAACTTCCAATTTCCAATGCATCATAAATTAATTATTTATAATAAATTTTACACATTAGATAAGATTATATAAAGAATATACATTTTTTATACAATAGACTACAATGAAACGTATATACATAACTCTTTTGACTCTACTCCACTAGTTGTTACGGACTTTAATTTTTGAGTTCTACACAAATTAAACTCTAAGAGTATGATCCGTGAATTGTATATATTTGAATTTTTTCAATCTAGTCATTATTTGAAGAAGAATTATATAATGCTGTGCAAAGAGTATTTGGTCAGTATTAAAAAAGTTGGAAGAGAAATTGTAGAGTGAAAGGCCACTTGAAGAATCTGAAAAGAGATCCCGAGACATGTCAAAGTTTAAAATTTATTGCATTTACGGATTTCGTAAAAAAGTTTGGCGTGCATACAACTCGGTTCAACGCGGACTGTATTCCCTCTATCGAAGCCATATTCCGACACTAAGTGCATGTGCATTTTTCAAATAATACACGTGGAAAAGTTTCACTGGAAAGGGATTAATTTTTTAGGAACTAATTGGTGTGGAACTGGGGATGCCGCTCAGAATTATCACGATTTGGGCCCTGAGGCCGATCTCGATAGGTAATACCAAATTTCAAAAATATTTCAATTAAGTATTACGAAACCATATGCAATAAACTAATTGACATTAAATTATTACAGTTGTTGCAGAACCCACGACTTGTGCCCTGTGAAAATTCGCAGCAAGAGTTCGCGTTATAATCTGACTAATTATTCGTTATACAGCAAGTAAGTTCTTGTATATTACGTTTGATGTTTCAAAATGTATCTTTTATCATACACGGGATTTATGAGGACGTTCAAAATTCTTTCAAGTTGTCATAAAAATCGTTTGTTCAAGATCACACTGTGCCTGCGATAAAATTTTCTTCCACTGTCTCAAAAGTGTAAAGAGTCCAATCGCAGAGACGGTAGGAAAAATATATTTCAATATCGGCAGAGTCGAGTGTTTGGACGATAGTGAAGGATCATCGAAGAAAATTTCAACTACTGGGCTAAGGTTTTGAAGAAATCACAGATAGAAGGCGAATTTTGTACAGTAATTAAGGTAGTTCTATCAAAAAATCGTTTTCCTAGGATTTTGTTAAAAACCTGCAGAACCCTTCTTTGATACAATGTGCAATTGTATATTAAATTTTAAGAAGTGTTTCACTACGTAGAACTCGAGATATTTATTGTCAAAAATCACTATTTTCTGCAATCTGTAGTGGAACTTGTTGAAACTTTGCACAGCTTTTTATTGTACTTCAAAGAAGCTTCTTCAAATTTTTTTTAAAAAATCCTAAGATTATGATTTTACAAATTTTCATACATACGTAACAAGTACAGGTCACCTTGAATGACCTTTAATATGTTGTTCTTGAAACAATTTGCAACAACTTTTCTTAATAAACTTACGCTCAAAAGCTACATGGTGTCGAGATTAGACTATTAGACTGTGGTGATTAGACTATACCGATAGAACTACCTTAACTCAAACACGTCTTTAAATACGTGCGACGCATCGTTGTTTTTTTCTTTGTTAATAAATAATTTAATGTTTCGATGTTTTTAAATTGTCAACTTACAAATTGTCCCAACGAGGCCAGTACTAGCGGAATTAATTGTAATTTTACCCTCTCGCGAATTCTCAACTGTGCATGGGTATAAAGATTACCGAGAAACCAAAGAGACTCTTTTTGTAAGTGAGGAGTAAGCAACAATTTATCAAAAAACATAGCCATATCCTGAATACTTAGACAATTTAAAATAGTTTCCGCTACTTTTCCGGATGGCTCACAAACTGTATTTCCAAGAATTCTTGTTCCCGAAGTCACCTGGAAAAAGTACATTTTTTATGAAATCGCGTAAAAAAACCTTTCCTCTATAATAATGAAGTACACACCAGTTCAATTTTCTCTGTATCAAGAATAGCTCTATATACAGTTTGAAAAATAGATTCCATTGCAATAAATAATTGCATGTGGGATGCTTCCCTCGAAGACAGTAGAGCCAAAATCCACAGAGTTTCTGTATCTATGAATCTGTTTGAAGTGGTAAACGCAGCTGTCAAATTTGATACTTCCGCATCACTAAAAATTACAGAAATGTACAAAATAAGAAATAGAATGATGAAATTAATAATAAAAATGGTAAAAATACACATACGTTAAGAAATTGTGCCCAAAGTAAAGGCTGTGCTTCACAGCATAAGTAATTGATGAACCAATAGATTCGTCGCAATGGCCGATCAGCAATACGAGAGGTTGCACAAAGCCTTGAGCATACAATATTTCACATGCTGATTTACTGCCAAAACAAAGATTTCCAATGGTCCAAGCGCAAACTTCTAACAATGGATAATTTAAACCATAGAGTTCAGCAATCAGGTAAGGTCCTACAGATTTGGCAAGTGAAGTACAAACGTCAGCATTTCCCAGCGCAATGTTGCAACAACAACTAGCAACGATGAACTGAATAGCTGAATTGGAACATGTTAAATCACGAGACAGAGCGTCTAGGATTCCTTCCGTTTCCAGCAATTTCTTTATATTTGTTTCATCCTGGATAAACAAATACTTTTTATTGCCACCATCAAATTTAAATAAAGAACTCGATTCAACGATGACGGTATAAAAAAAAATTGAAGAATAATCGAAATAACCTTAATCAGCGAATTCTGCAAGAGGAGATAGTCTTTTCTTGACAATGCTTCCTTCTTGAGCTCCTCGGCTTTTTTACTTATTATTTCAGTAGAATAAAAGTAATGATGATCTTCTGTTTCGCCGAGACCCAAACGTCTATCTTTCAACAATTTGGCACGACCGCGTCTTCTCTCTTCAGTTAAAATGTGTCTCAATTGATCGCGTATAACCTCAATAGCGGACACTGCTCCAATATTATTTTCACAAGCCGATGAACTTGTCTCTGTCATCTTTTATACTTTATGTTTTTTTTTTAATTATACCTCTAGAAACGTGTATTCTTTGTTTTTAATCATTATTGCTATCGTAATAATTTTAAATTTTAGCCGATAATGCCTCGATAACACAATTCCAAAACATAATCCCCTTCGACAATAAACATATATGTAAACACTGAACAGCTGATGGTGATCCACCGACGATGCTTTTAGGCACGAAGCCCAAACGAAAACGTAAAGATTTTTTGTACATTGATTTATTTTCAGTGAATTTATCAAGATTTTTCTTCAAATTAGGACACGATAAAAAAGGAAAGAAAGTGTGAAAAATCATATATGTATAATTATCAGAATGAGTGTGTATCTTATTGTGCGGATTAAAAGATCAAAAATCCGGGAATCTTTCGTCGTGATCATCGGCGGCACTACGATCGTTTTCCTGAACGGAAGTAAGGGGCTTCATGGATAAAATACTGTAGATCGCACGGGGATAAGTGGTTGTCGGGCCGATAACTCGAAGGCGAACATCATACTGCTGGAGAATCCTTGATTTTAGTTCGGAACGATCGGCGAGATCCATGGCCTTGAAAATCATTCATTTTGTATATAATATATATATATATATATATATATTTTTTTTTTGACGAATTACTCTTATCGTAGTACCGAAAATTGAGCAGGTGTACAATCGAGAGCTTTTTCAGCAGGTTGCCCGGCCAATCTGCATCCGATTAAATAGCCAGTCTCGTCTTTGAGAGTGACTCTGAGACGAAACATAGCGACATTGATCGGTTCCCGACGTCCGTTGCCACATGGACAGTCCAGATTCATACAGGAATCATTACCATCCATTACCACTTTCTTACAAAGAGCACTGTAAGAGAAACACAACAACAACAACAACTTTAGTCATTGAGTTATAATAAAAGTGATGAATTTTAGTAACACACACACCATGCAATATATGTAATTTATTCTCATATCACCATCTCGTTATCAACGCGCTCAGGTTGTTCGTCATTTCGGTATTTACTTCAGTTACGGAAGCATAAAGAATCGTGACGAAGGTCAATCGCTGGCCATCCTCGATTGGCGATTCGTTCAGCTTTTCCGATATTGCGCGAATCGTCATTACCGTTTTTATATTTTCAGCTGCAGTATAAAAAAAAATGTTTTTTTTTTCACTTTTCATTATAACGGGAGAGGATGATGAAAAATACTAACGATTAGGAGTAATAAAGGGATCGTCTGGGACATAATCCGATTGGCAGCGTATGGAATTCCTCAGTAGCTCCGTTTGCGGTAGATCCGGATTAACAATAATCAAAGTTTTTCGAGCTGAAAGAAAGAAGGAAAAAAAAGAATGATCTCTCTCGCATAATGCACGCAGAGTTAACGAATGTTTAAATAATAATGTCGAACCTATCTGCACGACCGTTTTACGTTTGAAGTTGTCCAGACCGATTTGCGCGTCAGTGACAAATAGAACCGTCTTGTTTGGTTGCCAAAATTCGGACATTCTGATAAACTCGTGTTCCCACAGCTTGAGAGAGAGATTTTCTTGGCAGGAGCCATCGGCTACTTCAATATCTCGGCACACGTACGATTTTCCCGTACGCGAAATCCCCGTTCGTGATTCGCTTACCTTATTCCATGTTTCATTATAGGATAAGCCTCATTACATAAGGTAAACGTTCCATCAATAGATGGACATGTCCCAATAGTTGGACAATTTTCCCTATATTATTTTTAATATCAGAATTTGTTATTCTCAATAAAATCGTATGGATTATTTTTCCTGTAAGTACGAAAAAGTATATTTTTCATAACGTTAATTTATTGGAACAAACTCGCTCAACCTTATATAAAGACAGTGTCGATTTGCTGATCAACTATTCGGACATATCCTACATATTCAAACGTTCAAGTATTTATTTACTAGAAATATTAGTTTGAATATTTTTGAAATAAAGATAAAGTGTGAAAACCCTTAGATGTCCAACTATTGGGAGGATTACCTAACTATATATAGTAAAATTAATACAGTAACGCCTAGTATAGATATAAATAGAACAATAATAATAATAGGGTATGAAAGAAAATTGAATGATTTTTGGTGTATGCGCGCAAGGGAATAATAACTTACGAACGTAACGAGAACTAAAAAATGGACAAATTGTCCTTGCATCGTGTCAATGTCATTGAGAATGCTGGCGATCGTTCGAAGTTCGGAAATGGGCTTGATCGGTAGGCGAAGCAGGCGCTCGTAGCGCTCGATGTCCGAATGACCGTGGGCTTGAATGAGCGCGGCTCCTTCGTTCACCGTCAGGCTGTACGGACTCGATACGTTCGGACGAAAGTTGTCCTCCTTTTCCGAGCGGAGTATTACTTTTGCATTTATCACTTCAACTACGATTTATTATTTATCAATTAATACATTTATTATTTTAACGAACCCATGTTAAATACATATTGTATATTCTCACCGACGCTTCCAATGTGGAAAGTCGTCGTAAGCTTCGCCACAAAATCAACGCTTCCCCACACGGTTACGTTTATAAAATCTTGCTCGGAGTCTCGGAGAGTAAAATTCCAAACCGCTCTGGTACCACCTTTCAAGTTGTTTTTTTTTTATTTTTTTTTTATTAGAACAATTGCAATTGCAGTAACAAAAAAAGTGAGACGAGAATGGTTACGTACGTGCGGAATCGAACTTGTTCGAGTTGTGACTCTTTATGATGATACCAATGATGAAAGAATTCTGAGTATTCGGCTGAATGGAATTCACCGTTTGACGATAAACTCCAGACATTATTGGATAATTTAATCAATATTTCTCACGAAAAATTAAACCGCGACGAATATTTTGCCGTTCGCCAAAACTCTTTTTGCGAAATGTTGCAACGCCCTCTGCTGGTCGCGCGATCTACTGGACAAGTCAAGTTGAGCACTTTTCTCGCGCATGTGCGATTGTTAAAAAAAAAACAAAACAAAACAAAACTTAAAATATTACGTTGAGGGATTCATAACGAAAAATCGATTCGTTTACGTTGAAATAGATATATATTTCATTTTAAGGCACAACTCTTATACAATAGTATCACTTTAACCCTTTAATTTTACAATGATCAACGACTTACAACCTGCAATAATTAGCATTAAATAATCGATGAATTAGTTATTAGTACACCTGAAACAGTCGTTTTTTCGTGGGCTTCTGAAATTTCACCAGAAATTTCTGTTGCGCGTATAAATCGAATCTTTGTGACATAGGTATAACGAACAGCCTGCAATCGAATCACTGAAAATTGACTATAAATTTATTTGCAGCACCCTAATACTTGCTTTGTAAAACTTGAAATCTATGCGAATTCGATGAATCGAAAAAATACGAAAAAATCATAAATCAAATTAGAGCTATGACGCTCGAACGCTCTTGCAAAGCAACCTCGGGAAAAACGCGGTTGAAAAATTTCTTGAGCTAGTGTTTGCGCGACACTCGGGCAAAATGATTTCTCTCGTTTCTCTTCTCGTCAAGTTTTTTTAATTAAAAAAATAAAATAAAACAAAAAAAAACAAGCACCCATCGACGTCGATTATTTACAAATCCATACACTCTTTAAACTCTGCATCATATTGCTTCGTGAGTTATGAAAAAACAATTTGTGGTTAAAATTGTAAAATAATCTGTCACTCTGAAAGACATTTACATTATATATATACTTGAACTGCACACATGATTTTGTGTCAAATCCGTCTTCGAACATGGATAATTATTCCATAAAAAAAAAGAAAGAAATTGTCTAAAGTCGCTTCCCACGAGATATGCATCGAAGGAAAAAATTCCAACGGACCGAGTCATACGTGTACGTGTCGTGTGGAAAGCTTCGATAAAGCTATGTATAACTTTTTCTACGCATCGCTCCCCGATTCTAATCTTATCTGTCTGTTGAGAAAGTCATTAAATGCGCATTCATCGTTTGTCATAAAAAGAATATTTTTTCCCTAGTTTCCACAAATGTTTGTATCGAGCGCGAATAACACACATTATCGTGTTTCTTCATAATCGTTTGTTTTTATCTTCTCCTTATTCTTTTATACAGGCGTCTCGGGGTTTTGACAGTCTTCCGCGTTCTGTCTCGAGAGTGGGCGATCGCTCTCGTGTACAACGAGACTCATTGCATCGTAAAAAATGGGCTCAAGAGATCTCTCACCTCCGGTGTTGCTTTGAGGC
The DNA here is from genome assembly GCA_030522545.1 of Cremastinae sp. A BG-2022a. Taxonomy (NCBI): domain Eukaryota; kingdom Metazoa; phylum Arthropoda; class Insecta; order Hymenoptera; family Ichneumonidae; species Cremastinae sp. A BG-2022a. The sequence goes on along the minus strand of JAPYYW010001187.1, from coordinate 20,425 downwards.
AGACTGCGATCGGAGACCGGTGAAAAATCGCTGTTTTCGTCCTGGCTGAGAGCCTTGGCGAAAACGCTGTCGGATTGTGAGTGCGATGGGCTCGAAATCTCAGAAACTAGGGGCGTCGACTCTTCGTCGTCCTCGTCGCTGCATCTCGGATTAGTCGCTATTGAGAAACGTTCTTTGAGTCTTGACAATTTTTCGAGGCTCGTTGTTACTTGCGGAACGCAAATGGAGACGTTGCCGTCGTTCCCGGTGATCGACGGCCGGAAAGTAGCCAGGTTCGTTGCCACAATCGTATAGTCCTCGGTCGATTTTGAACGGTAAGCCGGTCTTGGCGATAACGGTGGTGGCGACGACGACGACGACGAGACGAGCAGCGAGCTCGGTCTTGCTCCGACGCTGTTGAAACGTTTTTTCGCTACTCGGACATTGTGCGACAAGTTGGAACGCGTGCTTCGTTGCGACGTCACACTGCGCTGCGAATTCGTACGACGAAGATCCGCCACGGAGTTGAACGAGCTATCGTCCGAACTCTCGGGCTCGTCGTGCACCGGAACCCAATGGAATATTGGCGAGGCTTGGAGCAAAACGTAGTCCGTGTCCTGGACCGTGCTGCTGTGAGATCTCGAACGTTCACCTAGAAACATTTTCATCAAATACATATTTCGCATAAATCAATAAATCTTCATTTCGTTAACTTGAAATTAAATTAAATATAGATAATTAAATAGCAAATTGAACGTCTTTGCGAATATTATAGCAAAAAAAGGTCATGAAGAGGGAGAAAACTTTGCGTTGCTACGATTGATTCGATAAAAATGTGTGCAAAAATCAGATTTTAATTGTTGTAAAAAAACCTTTTCATTTTCCAAATGTCAATCAACAGCAAATAATTTTGAATTACCATTCAAAAGAATGATAAATCAACGAAATTAATTACTTTTTTTTACAGATTTTGTTCTTGTTCATTTCTGTATCGAAATTTTTCAACGTGTCAATACTGTCCTGCTCCGACATCCGCAAAATTGAAAAAAAAAAAACCAAAAAAATAACAAAAAATATTTCAATAAAGGGAACAAAGACTTGATGCACTTTTTTAGCCTGGCGCATACAAAGAGGACAGCCATGCATGTTCTGTACAAGTTACAACGCAACTACGTAGCTGACACATTCGTAAATAAATGAAATACAGTAATGGTCATTCGGTAACATATGTATTTGTAATTTTTTTATTGTCAATTACGGTGTGTAACAGCTCTCATAATATGTTTTTTTTCGTTCACATACTCTTATATTAATACTACTAGTTTTACATTGCGGAAAGACAACAGGACATCTTCTATTGTTGTAACTAAAATCTCCAGGAATGAAATCCGATGGACAGTTTCATTTGTAACAAGATGTGACGCCGCTTTTTCGACGCAGGATGTGAGCGGTACAGAAATTGACAGAGACACAGAATTGTCTATTTATACTCGATATTAACAATTACTTAATATCACAGACTTACGTCTATTTCGCTTTATTACAATATAATACTTTTTATTTTCTTCTTTCTCGTTCGTATGGAATGAAAATAAAAGCATTGTCATCCTGTGTTTCATTTTCTTCAAAAGATACAATATTTTATTCTTACTTTTACAAGCTCTTCACGGGAAGACGGAGCAAACTAGAAAAATTTCGAGTAAAAATTATACAAATGAACAATATGATAAAATGAAGTAACATGGCTCAGAGACTAACATGTTTTTATTGCAAATAATTAATCATTCACACATACATTTATATAATTTGAGTATGCATGTTGAAACACGATGCTTTTCATACTTTGCCCTTAGCTTACCGTGCAGAGCCAAACAGGGCCATTTTTCTTTTAATTTATCATCAGTGTTCTATCAAAACACGTACATAATTGTACAGTAAAAAAATTTGAGGCAATTATAATCTTGGTTGCCCCGCTTTCATAACCAAAACGATGAGAATCTCGAGGTATGCGCCTAATCACTTCCCTATCTTCTACAATATCCTAATTTCTTTTCTAGATGAATACAAGATAAGCAAAATTTATAAATATATTTATACAGCATATTTGCTCTGTTGTTACTTGGTGGCACTATATCATTTTGATTAAAAAAAAAAAAGAAACACAATACAAATTATTTTTTGATTCATCTCTATGTCGCGCAGAACAATTGTCGTAATTTTTCCCCTAACTGTATAAAAGTTAATAGATCTCTAGTGGAAGAAGTAGACTTAGTCGGAAGAAAACTGATTGAGCTTTCGAAGCATCGCGATTTTTGTTTTCTTCGAGGAGACGCTAACACAAACACTCGAGTCTCCGTAAGGAACCACACTTTGATTCTTTGGACGAGATACAATTTTATACAACGATTCTTTTCAAATAAGAAAATAGCAAAATAATTCGTCATAAAAAAATTATTCTCATCTGAAAAATGTGCTTCCTCGATACTATTAAAAAAAAAGAAAAGAAAAAAGAGAGAGTTTATGTATCGAGACATTTGTTTTCTATCTATTTATTTGCGGAGCAGAAGCGTATAGAGGAGATCCAGTTTTCAGAGAGGATCAACGCCGGAGGATCAACGCGTCTCGGATATGTTCATTCTGACTAGAAGTCTGTGCAGTATTCGTCGTTGATGTCAAGGACTTGGTCGGAGACCGGTGCTTCCTGTACTATGACCAGAGGCAGTGTAAGCTGTACTGAAGTAGGCTCACCTGGGAGTGAGTCTGTCGCAGCGACACTCGATGGCGATGGCACGTCCAATACGTCTTCGCAAGCCTCTTCGTTAAGAGTTTGCAGTGCTCCACAAATCATTTGTTCCTCCAATGTCACCTAACCCCGTATCCGAGAGCACAAAAATAACAAAACTTCATTGTATAAATTATTTTGATTATGCGACCCCCACCTTCCCCTCCCGTACTTCTGACGACACACGGACCAACCTTTCCTAACACACTTATGAGTCTTGCTTACAAAAGGCGCACGATTAAACATGGCTCTAGTCTATTCTGTAGTACAAATAGTAATTTTAAGAGGTCCTTCAAAGACCTTACCTGAAACTGTTCCATTTTTACGCATGTGGAGAAAAATTAAATGTTGAGAGTTTGTTTCTTTTTTTTTTTGTACAATTTTTTTTTTAATTTAAGAAATGTGCACGCCGATCGGATCTCGGTTTCACCTGTTTTTCCATTATAGATTGCTTCGTTTGATCACGTCTCGGTGGACCGTCAGTTCTCGAAGTTGTTTTTTCCTTCTCAACGTGACTCGGCACTCGTGGTACGTTACCCTGCGTTGCGTGCTCTAAATAACGGTAACATAAAAATTAGAATATAAAGTACGTACGAAAGTAGAACAATCTTAAAATGGACTTGGAATATTGACTGAAAAAAAATACCTTTACGCGCTACTTGCTCGTGATCCACTGAAAATCTTACGCTCCTAGGACCCTCTTCGTGAGTCGTAAAGGAGGATAATTCCTGTTCCCTCAGGGAAACAACAACTACTCTGAACAATTCCCAATCGCCGAATCCCATTTTTAGCACCTGTAAAGCAAAAAAGTACATAGTATATCGATGATAAATATTTTCAGCTACTTGTATCTCAAGCTCTTTACCTCCTTTAGATCTTGCAAGGCACAATGAAGCAAAACTCTGCCATTTATATTATTGTCCCTGATGACATTTTTGTAATCCTCGATTTTACTAGGATTCAAGTCTTCAATTTTTTCCACCAACTCGCACACTCCATTCACTGTTAGATTGCTCAGTCTAATGTCAAGAATTTCCGTCTATAAATAAATTTATTTATTAAATAATGAACACTCAAGTACAATACTGTGTTAAATTCAGGTTGATTTGGTCAGAATTCGGCATACCGGCAAGATTGTAGTCGCCGAAAGTGGTTTTGGTACAACAGGTTCGATCGGTTGCATCCACATCGGTGGATGCCAACTGTACGGAGGCTGCATAGCCCAGCCAGGCGGAGTCACAGGTTGCAGAGCTTGATTTTGCAGACTCGGATTTCTCGTAAGTTTCGGTTTTATCGCGTTTCTGGTATTTATTTGATCACCGATGCCGGTGTACGGTTGCCAGGACGGTCCAGATTTGTACAAACTGTGACTATTTTCTTCTTCGATGCTTTGCTGTTCCTCCTTGATCTTTTTCTTTATGTAAGGATCAAGATTAATAGTGAACGGTAAGAAAACTTTCATGTCGCTGACGAGCAAACTGGAACGATGAAATGTGAGGAAGACATCGAGTTTGCGCTCATCCCTGTCCATCTCGAGAAGGGGCTGAACGTCTTTCAGCACCGGAATTTGAGGACGAACCCTGAACGGATAACAATGACATTTTATATAGAAATGGGAAAAAAAACTGGTAACAGGGTAAAAATAATAATCTTCTCCACTAAACTTACTTATCGTAAAGACTCTTTAACGACATTGAATCGTCCAGGCTATCCTCGTACATGTCGTAATGCAGGATAAGCCAGGAAGTTCTAAAAGGCCATTGTTCGGTAATGTTGATCCAACTGGCAAGATGATACCAATTGAAATCGATCTGGAATGCTTTCAGGAGTCGACCAGTTACGTAAACGACATTCATGAGACGCCGCATGCTACGAGGATTAACGTCACTAAAGTAATCGTCCGTGAGTAACATCTTGTTCAAATCTTGAGCTCCACCGAGCCTGTTCAGATTGCTGCCTATACTACTCGCAATCGATTCGCTCAGCCGCAATTTCCTGCTCCCTTTCCTGCTCGGCGGCTTCAACTTCTCGTTACTGTTCATCACGCTCGATTCCGTGCTAAGTCGTCTATTTGACACCGAATGATGCATCGCGCTCGATGTATAATTAACACTCTCCTCGGCCTCGTTCCACGTCGTTTTCTTGCCGTGCTGCGCCGTCTGCTGGGCAACCTTCACCTTTCGCAGTCCGCTGTTCTGCAGATAAAACGGCAAGTGCACCATGTTCCGCAGATAATCGTGCCCACCGATATTCGACTCGGAAAATAGTCTTCTGCTGTTTACCTCGACCGCCTGATTATACACAAAATTCCAGTTTAAGGTGGTAAACGTCCCAATAGTTGGACAGCTAAGGGTTTTTTTTACACTTTTTCTTTATTTAAAAAATATCCAAACAAAATAAATCTGCTTGAAAATCACATATAAACTATTGTCTGATATTTTAGCAATCCAAAACTCATTCAATGTGTTAATTTTAAATAATATTTCTAGTAAATAAATACTTGAACGTTTGAATATGTAGAATGTCTTAATACATAGTTGGACAGAAAATCAACCTTGTCTCTAGAGTTGAGAGAGTTTGTTCCAATAAAATAATGGTATGGAAAATACACTTTTTTGTATAGGAAAAATGATCCATACGATTTTATTAAGAAAAAAAATCATTCAAATATTTAAAATAATATATAGCGAAAATTGTCCAACTATTGGGACGTTTACCTTATATCCTCTTGATGAATGAAAAATAAATAATTTACTTACCCTGGCTATTATGTGTGGATCTATTGCCAAAATAACGACAAACGGACAATGATTGTCACTGAACAGTGCTTGCATCGCGTCGAGAACCAGCAATACTTTGTCCTGCTCACAACTATCCAGTCCATCGACGATCACTACCAATCTGCTCTGCTGAGAGGTAAAGCTATCCAAACACCTTACCTGCAACATCGAAAATAAATATAATATTATATAAATGTATAATGAAGCGTTTGAACGTGAATTCAAGAAAAATCTTTTATTTTTACCATATCCGTCATCAAATTAACTTCGCTCTTCAACGTTTGTATGAATCCTTCGCTCTTGACCGTTTCGAGCTTTGAAATGCTGCGTTGCAAGTGTCTCCTCTGAGAGAAAATAATCGCCTGAAAAGTTCTACTCCAGGTATACAGATTTGCTATAATACTGAATGCCAGCAGCAGTAGGACCGTCGACATGATCATGTGCGAGGTGAGCCGATCAATTTTCGGCCTGAAAGAAAATTCCTTTCAAATTTCTAAACTGTTAAGTGAGAATAATGTAAGAAAAAAAAAAACAAAAAACGTTCGGTATTTTGACTTACTTTTCAACCCGAAGCTCCATAACGTAGAGCGTCAAAACTGAGATTCCGACGAGAAAGCTGCAGAAGCAAAATTCGAAGATAACGATGTAAGGCAAACAACAAACGTGCCTCCAAGTCCACGAGTTGGTAGATTTAACGGGTTTCGGTTTGAATGCTCGATAAAGACGCGTCGGGAGTGATCCAAAGTCGTTCTCGATCGAGTCATAGAGTGAACCGACCATCTGGGCGACAGCATTTTCGCCCGCCGAAGTTGTTCCAACCCGAGTCTGATCCGTGAAATAAAACTTTATTGGCTGAATAGTCATCCCATCGTTGAGCACACTTGTTGGCGGATGACAAAATATCACTTGAAGCAACAGCTTCAGGGAATTGAGTTTTGTCGTAAATGCTACGGTAAAATTATATGGCCAATACCAGTCATATCTGCAAAACGAACAAGATACATTTTTTTCATCCGTACGAATTGCATTATTTCTTTGATTAACACGTTAAGTGCATTACGAGCTAGTTTTGACTTGAGATATGATAAACGTACCATATCTTGGCCACATAAGACCATTTTTCGGCTTTGAGAGGTTGTATTTTTATGATATTTCATCTACAAACCATTTAAGCGTGGTTTTACATATATTTCAAATCTACCAAATGCGAAAATCACTTCATTATTCCTGATAAGAAGTGTATTATATTAAGTCCTGAATTTTGTATCAAATTGCGTATACTCGGCCGAGTGTCGCCAAAGTTCAGCCAAAATTTTCCTAATATTTGTCGTTTTCGTTACATTCTACACACATTTCAGGAGATAAAAAATATCTGTTCTTTTTTTAAATTAATTATTGAAATAATAGCAGAGTGGCCGAGATTTGGTGCACCCACCCTAGCTACTGTGATTAAAATAATATCAGTAAATATATATTAGACACTAAATAAAAATCAATTAAAAACCATTACTGTGTCTTGTACCGCACCAGGGGAAAATCTGTTACAAATCCAAAATGAGATGTAAAGCATTGTACGTAAGTTTTAAAAATTAAGTCCCACAGCCAACGTGTTAAATTGTACTGAAATTTTTGTATTGTTGCGAAAAAAATACATTCACTGTGTTTTTATGAAGAAATAATTTTCTGCGCCATATGAAGAAAAAAAAAATAAATAAATATTTTTTTCGTGGAAAATGATTACAACACGATTAGCCTAACCTTTTATTTGCGTACCAGACGAGAACTAGGAATATGTATGTGACGCTAATTATCGCTACGCCAGAGGCAACGCCAATTATCCAGGATTGTGATGCGAGACCGATCGTTACCCCAATCAACAGAGAGACGTGAGCAGTTACGACAAACAGCAAAGGCGAAAATTGAAATACCGGATCGATCCATTGTCGCGCAAAATTCTTCATCTCCTCTGCAAGAAGAAAAAAAAACGCAACTTTTTTATAATGAAAAATCCTTTTATTTTGGTGCAAAGTACTTGATTGGTTATCCCCAAACCTCTTAATTTATTCAATAGAAAGGACTTTCCAGATCCCCATTTTGCGTAAAGGCCGACTGTTATGGGCGTCGATAGAGACGGTTCGCTGAGGATGTCTGCCAGTGCGCTGCTGTACAAATCATACCCGAGCATGTTTTCATTATCCTCATTCGTATTCAAACGGCCTGGAAGAATATTAAGAACAGTTTTTTTTTCAATTAGACACAAGTTAATCGTCCATCGCATGAAATAAAAAAATTGCACAAGCGTGTGAAACTAAGATAATTAGATAATTAGAGTGTGACTTACGAGCACCAAATATTTGTCCCAAAATTGTTTTCGGATGTTTCAAATCAATATTGTACGGAGTTTCGCCCTGTCGGTTAGGTCTATAGAGCAATTGACTATTTTTCGGATTTCTGAGCAATATCTCGACGATACCCTTGGATCTCGCTCTCATTGCAATGTGAAGGACAGTGTCGCCTTTTTTATCGGTCGCAGAAACTTTTGCTTTCTTATCCAGTAATAATTGTACGATTTCGGCGTTCCGAGATCTCACAGCCCTCAACAAAGGCGTATCTCCGTCTTTCGTTGCTATCTCCAAATCAGGATTCGCGTTCAACAGTAATTTCAATATGGGCACATTACCTTTTTCCACGGCGATGTACGTAGCAGTTTTTTTATCCTTGAAAAAGAAAAAGAAAAATTAAAATTTCAATAAAATAATAGTATATGTCTAATAAATAAAAAAATGCGAATAAACGTACCTTTCCAGCAATATCGACATCAACGTATTTCTTGAGAAGAGCCTCGACGACCGAACGGTGGCCACCCTTGACCGCATGAATGAGATTCGTGTCACCTGCACGATCTTGAATGTTGATATAAGCACCGGCGTTCAAGAGAGCACTCGCTATTTCGTGATAGCCTTCCCGAGCTGCTATCGCCAGAGCCGTGCAGCCGTCCTTATCTAGACCATTTACATTTGGCTTGTGTTCCAGCAATAACATTACCACGTCTACGTGATTGCCCAGAGTCGCTACGATCAGAGGCGTCCACGAGTACTGTTAACAATTCAATACAAATTTCATTGGAGCAGCATCATCAACAACCGACACTTTCTAACCTCCCGCACTTTACTCTGCAAAGTTATCAAGGATGGAAAGCATCAAGGTTTTTTTTTAAAATAAGATATATAAATTAACATATTCTTCGATTGAATTAATTTTTTCATTTTTCATTTTTTTATGATTTAAGGAGGTTGGAACGGAATTTCAAAGTCTGGAGAATTGCCTGAAAATACATAACGATTCGATAGAAAATAAAATTAGCCCTCCAATAAGCACGAAATTTCTATGGGTTATCGAACTTTACACACGCAGTCACTGGAGGATTACATGAATTTTTGATATGATGCTCCTAGGGAGGTATTATATTAATGAAATGAACATAAAAAGTGGAGTCAACGAACAAATAAGAAAAATTTATCGAGTTAATCGACAGAGCCCACTGTGTCAAACCTCTTTCGTATTCGTTCAAAGCAGTGACTAATTTTAAAAAGTATAAGTTAATTCAAAACATTGTTCTTCTGAAATGCATTAATAGAATTGAATCTCGTATGAAAAAAAGTAAATAAAATAAAGCTTTCTTCTAACTGAGATTTTTTTACAATTTTAATTTTCAAATAATTGTTTTATCAACTACTCTGAAGTAACAACTTCCTTAACTTGGATGTATTTACGTGTATTTGTATTTGGATCCGTCTGATAAATATAATGATGAAAGAAGCAAATTACCATGCCGGCTGTATCGACGTTAGCTCCAGCCTTCAGAAGAGAATCGACAATTTCGACGTTACCTTTTCTCGATGCCCAGACCAATGCGGTAGTTCCATACTGCGATAAGTGACAAAAATAATGTAAAAATAATAATATGATATTCGAAGAAAAACGTGAACGAGACGAAAATATGTATATATACGGACTTTATCGCCGACGTTGATTTTAGCACCGTGGGCAATCAAATCCTTGACAATCTCGGTGTATCCGCGCCCCGCGGCCCACAATAACGAGGATATGTGATAATTGCCATGAGCATTGACATCGGCACCGCGGGACAAGAGCATCGTCACCGTTCCACTCCGACCCTTGTATGTTGCCCACATGAGCGCTGTCCATCCACCCTGAATAAATAACAATATTTACCATGCATATATCATGCAAAACAATAATAATAACAACCCTTCTTTTTTTATTTATAAATATTTAAATATATTTACAACATCGCGATGCTCCAAATTTGCACCGTGCTCCAAAAGTTCGATGCAAACATCGGTGTGTCCTTCTTTCGCAGCGCACAACAGAGCGCTCCAGTTGTCCTGTTCGCAAGAAGCATTGAAATTTCAATAAAATATAAGAACAATACACCAAAAGTATGGCAATGATTATTATATGTACGTCCAAATATTTTTCCTTGTACTACAAAAATTTATATATGTAGTTATAAAATACTATATATGTAAGAAAACCATCATTTTCACTCTCATGGTAATGTCTGTTATCATAATTTTTTTCAGTGTTATACTAAATGTGAATAATATATATTATTGTAAAGTCCGAATAAATTACCGCATCTTCAGCGTTGACGTCGGCGCCGTGATTGATCAGCTCCCTAACAAAGTGTATCTTTCCTTTGGACGCTGCAAGAATCAAGACTGTGGCTCCATTCTAGAAATGTAATTGAAAGAAAAAAAGAAAAAGAAAGAAATTAATAATCGGAGGAAAAGAATTTGCTGGTGCGGCAATGGCGAAGGAAAAAAGAATTACTTCGTCCCTGTCGTCGATCTGGACCCTCTTGCTCTCGAGAAAGTTTTGTAAACCAGCGAGATTGTCGTCGGCTACGTAGCTGGCGAGTGGCCGGTAGCAGAGTGAAACCATCGAGTCCGTCCGATGCAGAGTCTATCAGAGAACATCGTTCAAAATATACGTGCAATCAACGATTCACTACTCGAGTTAAGTCTATTATAGTAAACATTTCAACAACAGATTTTTAAATAAATTGTTTTATATAAATATGTATCTTATTCAATTTATTGTTAGATGTAAACATTGAGGCGACGTAGATGTCTCGCGTACGAAACGTCGAAATTATTTTTCAGCATTGCAATTAACATATCGTATAAAAATAAAAAATTGCCAAAGCAAGCTTAAGCCCTTGACACAAATAATATATTATTTGGGAAAAAAATCTATATCCTGAAAAAAAGTGTGAAAAATAAACAAGAAACTGCAAAAGCATGAGAACGTACGCTCAGCGATACGTTGATAGTGTAATCCGAGGCAATGCTGTTCATCCACGATATTATTGACAGTTGCATTGTAACAATTGTAAAACAGAATAAGTGTGGTCTCAGAAAAATATTCGAAATACTTGTTGTCGATTATTACATCGACTTTTTCGTTGCTCAAAAATAGTTCTTCGCACGATCGAACGAAAATATACGTTGCTCTTTCGAAGATATGAACGATAATGGGGCATTGGATATTCGCGCCGCGATAGGGCTTATATACCGACATCAATTTAACGGTTACGCGCTTGAGCAAGATTCAGAAAGAAAGAAAGGCCACTTGCAGTATTAAAATGTTCGATCGATGTATGTCGAGGACCATTACTTATTATTAAAATGGCAGTAAATCCCCATACATTGATTCAACGAATACACCGCGATGGTCGTGAGACGTCTTCTCGCTTATTTTCCCGTCTCGCGTGCATCAGCTGACTTTCCGTTCGAGACTATTCTCCTTTTTTTATATATATTTTCTCTCTTTACCTCGCCCATTTTCTTCTTTCTCGCCACATCTCGTCCGAGATCACGTGTACGAGCCAATAACACTCGTCGCATCGACGATAATTCACTCCCAGCAAACAAAAACTCAGCCAAGATCCTTGTTTTATCACTATAGTATACCTTTGCAAACCCCGTGCTCTAATTTTCATTTATTGCGATGACGCGAGTTGAATGTTTGCAGCAAGCCCACCTTCCGTTGCATTGCAAAAGTCATATCGTCGATTATTTTATTTTTCATTAGTACAGGGTAATTTAAATCTAATACAATATTTATATGTTAATTTCGCAAACTGCACACAAAAATAAACGCAGTATTTCAGTTCTCTCCTTCGGAAACCTTTTACTAAAAAATAAAAAAAAACATCGACGTTGTAATTAGTTAAATCGATCGGTAGAACTGGAGCAGCATGCTAATAATCACATAGCACACACGAGGATTTTTGCGAAATAACAAATCGGGGGGGGGGGGGTATCGTGTTGCGATTAGTACGGGCACGTCGATGAGACGAAAAAATATAATGCCAGCTCACGAAAGCATATAGATATATGAAAAGTGTGTGTGTTTTTTTTTTCATTTTTCGCGTATCACTATAATGATTAAATAATTGTTGTCTTTCACTCAATTTCGATTAGTAAAGGCGGGGGTAATTTTTCCACGTACTGTATATGCGAGAAGTGATATAGCTATGGAGACAATAGAGATTTCTGTCAAAACGAAATCTTGAGAGAGAGGGAGCAAAAATCGCACGAGGGACTGCATAAAGGTGTATAAAGACATTCCAGCGAAGATTCATCATCAAAGGACTAACCATCTGTGAATGCCGTCTAATGCCAAAGTTGAATTTTCGACCGCCCTCGGAACCGCTCGTGGTAAAGGTGAAACTGGGCACATGAATGTGAGGGAAATGATGATGAGAATGGTGGTGGTGATGATCTGGATCGGCAGATCGATCGTGACCGTCGACCGTGGCGACGTTTGACCAGGAATGCGGCTGTGGCATGTGAAGACGGAGAAAGGGCAGCCGGGATTTTCTTCGAGCCGCCGTGAGCCTCGGATCCGAGGCATCGTCGCTAAAGTTCGTCGAGCAGATGGAAATGCTGCTCGGAGTTGCGCTCCGGGGGCAGGAATCCGGGCCAGGAGTGAGCTCGCTCGCGAGGATCGAGCGGGAAAGCCCGTCCGAGACGCCGATCAGACTGGTCGCTATGCTCGAGCCGATCGCCGCGTTCGTAATACTTGCCCGACGCGTGCTACTCTTGAGCATCGACTGCGTAATATCGATCGAGACATCCCCCCGCCGCCGTTTTTCAACCATCAACGATGAATTAGTCTTATTCGACTGGGCGGTAGTCATCAAGAAATCCGGAGCCGATACCGATTCCTTAAATATCAGAGCTTGCTCCTTTATCGTAGGATTCCCATTTTTCATCAACGATGACGCCGATTCCATCCCATCAATGCCGGACGCCTTATTGTCCCACACCCCATAGTGATCCGTCATTTTCGGCACTTCCAAATAGTTTCCCAATCTCTCTGATGGGGCCACTAATTTTGATATGGTCAACTCGTCGTGAGACTTTTCCGAACGCGACTTATTATCTTCATTTTTTATACTGATGAAAGGTAATTCAATGAGTACCGTATCGTCTTGACAATTTCGAGATGATATTATACTTTTTTTAATGAAACCCGTCGAGTTTGCTGAACTTTCGACCGAATTCTTCGTACAATTTGAAGATCTTTCCTTCGCTGATGACTTCAAGGAGGATATTTCTTCGCGAGGTCTACTATCTTTCCCAAACTTTTTCCTCCTCCTTCGCTCGTTCTCACCATCGTTAATTGAGAAAACGCGTTCTCTCGTGACGTTCGAACTGTCATCGGGGCACTTGCGATTTTTCGATGACTCATCAATTTTTTCAGCACGATTAAAATTCTTCGGTTTGTCCCTAATCAAGAGAGAACTCGCCGATTTATTATTATCCTCCTCGTCCTCTTCCTCCTCGGCATCCTCATCGCTCTCGTCGATCTCGATGCGAAAATTCGCACTGGAGATCTTCCCATTTTTATCGATAGATTTCGGCATGGCATTCTTCACGTTATCACGCAAGGTAAAAAAATAACAAATTAAAAAAAAAGGAAAATAATAAAGTCATTAATGGTGCTCGTATACTTTCGAGTCTTGTGCACCGAGCAGGGAGCACTATTTACGTTTTTTCCTTATTTTGATCTTCAACTTTTCAGATCAGCGATGTATTTTTCAAGGTACCACTGGTTGTGAGAGCTGCGAAAAAAATTTATCGCACACTTAAGTTCGTTGATCGTACTTCATGTATTCTTATATGTACGCAGAAACAATTTATTTCTGGAAGATAAGAAAAATGTTCCACAAATCTTATATCACGTAGTATTCCATATACGTAGGGAAACAATCAAAAGTTTCGAACGTGTCAATGCGGGCTAAATAATATACTATATCAATAAGTGCGGATGGCTGGGACTTTCTGTATGTACTTAAATTTTTTTAATTTTTTTCCAATATGAATGTATATAGATTACTTTTTTCCATGCATACACGAAATGAATTTTATGCGATAATATAATATATTTTTGTAATAACGTGGTTACAAATTTACAATTTTAAATATGTTTCATATAATATAACGTGTATATCATTTATCCTGACAATTGAAAAATGTATAAAATTTAGCTTCTCAAAGTGGGGAGAATATATGATATTTTTATACTAGTATTTTATTGTTAGTAAGTACTTATCTACTATAAATGTTTTCTCTTAAATTAAAAGACATAAGAATGGGGTTTTAGATAACTAAAATATTAGACAATAAATTCGGAGTAGATTTTTTTGTATAAATATTTTTTTAAATAAAAAATATATGGACAAATATTTTAAATGTTCAACTATACAGACGCTTATCTTACATAATAGCGGATGTTCTTCGAAAAATACGTTTAGCTTTCGAGAGATTCTGTCATCAAGGCAAGCAATTCTAGATTGAAATTAATAAGGAGATCACGCGGCGAGACTATACACGAGAGACATAATAACGACGCATCTCCACTCAAAACGTGATTCGAGTATCCCGAGGATCAAATTTTTAAAAATCGTCATTGATCGGTTCAAGGCGCACTTCCCAAAGACTCGAAAAAAAAATTATTCATTTTTGAAACAACGTAGTTTATCTTTCGCGCTATATTGCTAAACACTACCAAATGTTTTTCTTTTTTTGAACAGAAAATAAAAACAAACGGTCGTTGTATAATCACGTTTATCTCAGCTAATAAAATACATGGATTTCGCCGTGGGTTATTAATCTTGTGAGCGAAAATGAAATTTGGGAAATAAAAAATATCTTCTCTCTCTCTCACACATTTGTGTCAATAACGGAACACGAGAGACGTAATAAAAATAAAATGGGTATCCACATATGGATTAAAACACTTCAATGAGGTATTCCAGCAGTGTCGCTATCGACTGTCAAGAGTTTTTTCTCGGTAAGTCAAATTTTAACGTATTTTAGTTTTCAACGTTGAATTTTTTTAAGAAAAACATTCTTCTATAAAATATAATTCTTAAAAAAGAGTGAGTTTATCAATATAATTGCAATGTGAAAATATATGAAAAAATGTATCAAGTGAAAATACCTTCGGAACTAAATATCGGAAAACAATTTAGAAAGACAGCCTTGATTGGCAACATTTTCTCTTATCATTATTCTCTTGCCAGAGCACGAGACAAAGAAGATTATTGTATGTAATTAAAAAAAAACAGTATCTTTCATTGTATATCATATTTTGTTTCGAAAAAAAATTAATTTGACAAGCTATAGGGAAATAATAAGGCGCGAGAATGAATTATTCGTCACTGTGAAAAAAAAGGACGAAATAAATTCGCGTCGGTTACGAACCTTCGAGAGATTGGTGAGTCGTAGCATTTTTTCCAAATTCCTCGTAGACATAACTTGATAGAGAAAACTTGGAAATTCGCGTTTTCGTTTTTTAACAAAGTGACAAATATAACAGTATGCACATGTCCTTTTTTTTACAAGTTTACGAAGAAAAGAAAAAGAAACCGCGCTCCGATCGCGGAATACAGTATACGAAAAAGTTGAAAATATATTTCGCGCGTTTCTTATTTACTAACATGCGCCCGCCGGGGATACGTTTGTAAGCCTCGGAATGAAGAGTGAAGACTCTCGGTTCGCGAGTGCCACGGGTGGCAAAGAGGTTCGTGTTTAATATCACCCGGCACATATAAACTCTCTGAGATCGAGAAAGCTCAATGCACACAAAAGCGGCGACACATACACACAGCGATAACTCTATATATCTTTTTCTGTATCAATACCCCAATATGTGCTCAACCGGCTTCTTTGCCATGTATTCCATGTTTGCATGTGGGTGCAAATGCGGGGAAAAAAACGAAGGCACACTCGAGCACGTGGCTTAATGAGAAACAGTATAGTTCATTTCATCAGTTTCAAGAGCTTGGATCACGGAAACGAGATCGATTCTTCTAAACGATTCCAATCTGCTCACTTATTGATCGTGCGTAACATCGAATGAGTTTAGTCTAAATTCTAAAGCACATCAGCTGACCTAAAATCATTTCTCCCAATGAAAAAATCTATTCATCCAAGTAAAATATAAAGAAATAAAAAAATATATTAATGAAACAAGTTTAATAAATATACAGTATATATGAGTAAAAAAGATTGTTCGTCTACACTGAGCTGAGTAGTATGTATCTTCGATTGCACAATAATTTATCTTCGGAGAGAATAATAATCTGTATATATGGCGAAAGAAACAACAAGTGGCGGTAATAGTATTTTTTGGGACGAGGTTTTCCCGCGCGTTGGCTGTGCTCAAAACAATTGTATCACTCGACAAATGAAGCCACAGCGACGCTCTCATTAAAATGTATACGCGTAGAGCGATGAGGTCGAACAAATAGACACACGTACGAGACAAGTATACAGCACGCCGTCTGCGCCATCCTTCCAACTATATCTTGCGGCATTTCGAGGCAAACTCTCTTTCAAAGTACATTACTAAGAACTATATAACAACGAAAGAGAGACGCTTGTGCGCACTAATTGCCCGCTTTCTTTTGACAATCGCACCAATAAATCCTGACTATTTGGAGAAGTTCCCGGGTCGCGTTATTATCTGCTGTATATGCTATATCTATGCCCGCCGTAACTTTTCTTTATTCTGATAAAATAAAAGTATAGAGAATAACTTTGCTAAAATAATGTGATGTGTCTATGAAAAATCTTTTCGTCGCCAATAATATATATATATATATATATATATATATATATATATATATATATATATATATGCGTCTACGGTTCTTCACAATATTTATATATGTAGGCCACAAACGATGAGGTTTCGTTGCCTCGATTATAGTTGCACATCAGTATATTATGTGTGAGAGTTAACATCATCATCAGGGATGAGAACGGGCGCGGGAGCTATAGTGTCGGGAGTACATCACACAAGATTTAATGCTCTTTAATGTAGCTTTTTTCGTTTTATATATTTATTGTCAGCACCAAAAAGAAAAGCATATACGAGGGGCTTTTTGGCACGTTTTTTATTATACCAGCTCATCCTCTCCGATGAGTGTATTTAATAAACTTGTTATTGAAATAAATTTCGACAGTCGCTGCGGCCAACGCTTCTTCATTCAGGAAATTTCATTTCATATGAAGCGTGGTGCATCATACGCACGCGTCACTCCAAATTAACTCGCCATTTGCTTCATTTCTTACAGTTTTAATAGAAACACTCATCGTTATGCAATTCTTCATCAAACGAAACAAATGTGTATGTAGGCTACGAGAGAAACGCAATTAACAAATATATATGTTATACACATATTGTTTTTAATTATACAAAAGGGTAAAAAAATATATACTAAAAAAAAATCTTAGTCACGCGAATTTTCACTTTGCGGACTAAGATAGTTATAGAAGGATGAACTTTACGTACGCTTTATGCACTCGCGAAAAATCGACAAAAACGACAAGATTAGATTCGTGCGCGTCGGATATGTTGTACGAAATAATCATTGAAGTATCAATCTTTGAAAAACTAAAAAAGAAAGCGAGCTCGAAACGAAACTATATACTTTGTAAATTCGAGAAAAGAAACTGATGATTGACATGCTGCTTTTAACACTGGAACTAGTCTGCTTTTAAAATGGTAAAAGGGAAAAAAGCGAGAGAATAAGTAATAATTTCGTTCAGGGGATTGAGTCGGACGATCGATAAACGAGAACTCGCGCAAATTAATAGTCATTACCGGACAGTTTTGTACTGAGAGAATTTGTAATAAACTGTTACCACCCTGAATGCGACAACGAGGGGGAACAGAGAGAGAATTGGAAGGTCTTTTTTTTCGTCGTTACAAAGTCTTCAAAGACTTGAAATAGAGGGGAAACATAGTCGAGAGTATGGTTGCCTTTCCCAGCGCTTATTATCAACTTAACGAGCGCATATTGTTCTGCCTTGGACAATGGCCCTTGCAAAAACCGAGAGAACAATTTTTCTTTAGAACTCTTGCGCTTTTTCTTGTGGGCAGTATAGTTTTACCGAAAGTGCGACAAAATAAAACCTCTCAACATTATACACAGGATACTTTTAGCATGTTCATATGCCTTTCATTTATAAATATTCAAGTTCCATTTTTTCCAGATAATAAAACTTGTTGAAAGTTTCGGTAACTTCGAAGACATGATCAAGTGCATTCCGGTTTTGGGAATGCACGTACTAAGCGCTGGAAGATTCTTCATTTGCGTATCAAATGCGAAAAAAGTCAAAACTATTTCTTAATTTTACAAATTTTTATTATTTCCATCTTAAGTATGTTGCGCCGAAAAAAGCTAATTTTTTTAAAATTAAAAAACATAGTTTAAGGAGCTCATACATCGAATCAAGGCTGACTGGCACATACTAAACAATGAGCAGGAAATCGAGATTTTAAAAAATTTTGCCGAAAAAAGCAGAGTTTTCACCACAATTTACAGCGGTAAAAAGTAGCTGAGATAATGATTTTTTAAAAATACAAAGTTATATCGTCATATCGTCAATCGATTCGAATTTTTAATTCTCAAAAACTTTTTGCATCGAATACTTTTTATTCTTATTTTTGTGTGTACGCAGTGTATTTGTTTGGCAATGGACATGATTTTCCCTCTGAACGAGTCGCGAAAAATAATTCGTCTATACGAGACGGAATATTTTGTCGATGAGGACCAATACTATTTTTTCATACTTTTTCACGCGTACATTACGATGCCCTTTTGCGTCGGCATGATCGTTGGCTTCGATACCATCTACACGGTTTATGTTCAACATGTCTGCGGAATATTTTCTATTCTCAGGTAATCGAGGACCACTGAATTATTGGTTTTATGTGTATATTAAGATAAGAAAACACGTATGTAGATAGATATATTGATGTGGACAGATATAGTATGTCGATAGAGAAATATGTAAATATATATATTTATTAAATTGTCGGAAAGTTTTCAATTGGAAAATATTGGACGAAATTATCGTGAACTCGATAATGTCAAAGAGAAGGATTCTACCGATTATAGGGACATTGATCACGAACAAATCGTCGCCTGTATAAAAATGCACAAGGAAGCTATCGGGTATAATCAACATTTCTCTTTTATTGTTATTTTAATCCAATCTTTGATTCTTATTATTTTTTTCATTTATTTTTATTTATATACTTGAAAAAGTTTTGCAGATTTGCTTGAGTCGGCAATCAACAAGGCTTTCATAGTCTTTGTTGGAACATGCATGCTTGTAATAACTCTAACTGGCTACGTAGTGAGTCCAAATCTTTTTAACCGCGATCACAAGTCATTTTTTTTAAGAAGAAAATAAAAATAAATCGTTAGACCGTAACAAATCTGGGCGAAGAAGGCGAACGCGGCGAAGCTCTCAGATACGGATCATTCATGATGGGCGGGATCGTACATTTGTTTTACCTGTGTTGGCAAGGGGAAGAGCTCATGGCATACAGCGCGAATATTTATTTCAGTGTGTGAGTGCATCAACGACTCAATTATATATTTTTTAACTTGGAATTAGTAAGGATGCGTGAATTTATTACAAAACAAAAAAATAACATAAAATATTTAGAATATTTTCATCTTAACAAATAAACAAATTTGGTATGTACATTTTTTTATCGCTTTACTGCATATAGTCCAAAAATATGCAAAAGTAGCCTAAATATGCTGACATTTACCATTATTTTTACGGACAATTCGTGCATTCGTTTTAAATGAGAATTAAATATATATTAAAAATATTCAAAAATTCGTGAATTTTTAATAATTGTGAATGCCTAACATATGTATATACTTTTCACTTTTGGTTCAAAAGTATTTTCGACTTCTAGTTATAACGTCGATTGGATTCACTTATCAAATCGTAGTAAGAAACTTCTTCTAATGATGATGGTTCGAAGCTCAGTTACTTGCAAACTTACAGCTGGAAAATTGTACGTGTTGTCCTTGGAAAATTTTACTATGGTGAGAATTCTCAAAATAGAAATCTCAAATAATATAAGGGATATTTACGTTTTTTTTTGTGAAAGGTATTGAAAACTTCGATGTCCTATTTCACCGTTCTGCTTTCACTCCAGTGATCTTTCTTTTCGAATTCTAACACACGAAAGCTCAAACGTTTCGCCCCGTCCCCATCGTCTTTGCAATTCACAACGTTATGACATTTGCATGAGAAACATCTGTGATGCTAATAGTATAGCATTAGATATATGGTAATAGATTTAAAATACAATAAATAGTTTACCCAAAATATTTTTTAAAGGCAAAAACAAAGGAATATTTTACATTGATAATATATACCGATATAACGATTGAAAAGTAGCCCGCAGGCGTTCCTTTTACTGGACATAGACACATGTTGTGCATTTTAGAGTGATTAAAAAACAA
>JAPYYW010001186.1:0-33054 GCA_030522545.1 Cremastinae sp. A BG-2022a | reverse complement strand
AAAAATTCAAAAATTTTTGCGAATTTTTGCAGGTATACCCCTTTCCATTTTTTCAAAAATCTTCAGGATGTCATAACTTTTTAAAAAATTCATATAATAACGTGATCCTTGCGCCATTCGCTTTGTTTTGCAAAAATCTTTAAAAATCACAGTTTATAAAGTTCATTTCGTCAAGAAAACAAAATGATATTGCTAATTGAAATTTTCATGGGTCCATGAGACCCAGTGAGATTGACCAAATTTTTTGAAATTTTTTTTTTCGATTTTTAGAGCCTATTCGATCGGAAATTTCCCGTAAATAACGAAAATGTTAATTATTTGGGGCCAAATTGAAGAATTCATATTGAATAAACGAAAAAACTGGATTTTGGAAAATGTTTTCTATTACCGCGAGGGCGCGAAGACTGCTAGTCTATATTAAAGTCTTTTCTAAAAACCTAAAACTATATCTAAAACCTAAATCTATATAATCATTGGTTAAAAGAGTTAACATAAAAAAAACCACATGACCCATTGGTATAAAAAAACAATAATCAAACGAACCACGAGACTGGTTTTCGATCGTGAAGCTCGCTATATATATAAGTGAAGCGCGCTAGAGCGCGTTGATGGCGCCGAACGAGAACGAATCTGACGAGGGAAATGGCCGATAAATTATTTATTTTCCGCTTTTCCGCGCAAAATACGTTTTGTACGATATGAATTGGCCGAGACACGATGGATTTTTCCTCGATCGTTGTATCGCATCGCCTCGAATATAATGGCGAAACGATATACGCGGGCGGTCTCCGCTCGGCGCATATATGTACAACACGCGATAGATCAGAATAAAGCACAAGTGTACGAATAATCCGGACAAAGGGATGCGATATACATGTAATCGTGGGTTTCGAGCCGCAACGATCGGGTCCGAGTTATGCTTTCAATTCGGGCTTAATATCCGCCATTCAGGACAGCCCTATTTTATTCCATATATTCATATTTTATATATATATACAACCTATATACATAATCTCTCTCTCTCTCTCTGTATCTGAAAAATTTGTTGTATATATTCAAATATCCATTTATATTATGTACATCAGGTATTGTATTTAACTGATACACCTGATGGGTGAGAGATCGGCGAGCAAAGGGAGAATCCGTTATAAAGCAAATATAATAATAATACGATGATGATAAATATAATAACAACAATAATGCTTGTAGTAATATAATGGTAACAATACGTCACACGGAAGCCTGCTTTCGTGCCAGTGAAAACCCATATATATACTATATATATATACACACTCATCTACTTTCATTGAATATCGCTCAATATGCTCTCCGACGTTTCAATCATATACATTTTGCCCGCGTGTATCGTTGTAAACTAAACAGACACGATGCATAAACGATTTCAAGTTTTTGTAAACGAGAAAACTTCGAAAAAAAAGAGGAAAAAGACGTGTTTCAATAACGTACAAATACAAGTTCACTCATCGCGATCGGTCGACAATTTTTTCGCTATTTTCGAGCGTATCTCGTTTGAAAATATTTCTAGGGATGATTTATGGAATGGAGGTTTCATTTCAAACATTTATTTCATATCCATAAAGTCGTGCGTGAGAATACTGCATATTTTTTTATGACAAATACATCGAGCAGTTAATTTGTTAGGAAAATTCATGAATTTATCATAAAAGCATGAAGCAATCTTGTGAAATATATTAAACTTTATATACGATTAAGTGATTGAGAATCTCTGCGGGAACTTGAAATTTATATTTTCTGCAGGGTATTTGGTAATGGTCAATTTGAATGTTTTTTTTAACAAAATTGTGTAATTGGATAGTTTTTTATTGTTTTGCGGAAAAATCGTGTCCGTATATATTTGTTTTTTTGTTCAGTCCGGAAAAAAAGGACACGCGTGTAGGAATCGTGTAAAAAATAATGTTTCGGAGGGTATCGCGGACGTATGGGTGCTGCGGATTGTTCGGCATGTGAGCGCGGGCGGAAGAAAAGAGAAACGATCGAAAGTTTATTTCATTGACACCGGCGGGCTGGTTTACAACGAGGCGGGGAGCGCTTCAGCAGAGCTCGCGCCAACGCCGCGCGCTCGTACACCGGACGAAAAAAACTCGTTGATTCAATTTCCTCATCGATCCGGTTGCCCAGAATTTTGTTGTTTCCTCGTTTCTCCCGTCCTTCTCCAATCCTCATATTTTCCCTTTTTCCAAACTTAATTAAACTCGATCCCGCTACGACTGTGTTACGTCAAAAATTGTCATAAATCATTCCATCAAGTTGTTCCTCCCTCTGATGTACGCTCGCGATCACGAGCAACAACGATGAGAGAATCGCCAATTTTCACGACGTTCTTTCAAATTCATCCACGAGTATACGAACTTTATTTTTCATTTCAAATCATTTTTATTCATTATTCCACTTTATGAAAATTCATGAAAATATACAAAAAACTAAATAAATTTTAAAAAAATTTTTAAATAATCGTGAATAATGAAAATAATCGGGAATTTTTTAAAATAAAATTCTCGAATTTGTCAATCTCGCGTGAAAATGGCTATAATTTTCAATAAATTGTATGAGGACACTAATCGATTAATCATAATAGAGCGCATTATGCGATGTTATATAAATTATGCGCCTAGAAGAACAGTAACGGGGTCCCCCTTTCGATTTTTTCGAAAATCTTCAAGACGTAATAACATTCAAAATAATTATTATATTAACATAATTCCTGCGATATTTGCTTCGTTTTCTTTTTAATCTTTAAAAATCACCTCTAATAAAGTTGATTTGATCAAAAGAAAGAAAATATATCGCTATATAGGGTTGAAATTTTCATGGGTCCGCAAGACCCGGTGTGACTCACCAAATTTCATGAAATTTTATTTTTTCGTTTTTAAGAGCCTGTTCGATCGGAAATTTTCCGTAGATAACAAGAATAATAATTATTCTGAGCATAATCTATATAAAAATTAATATTAAACAATCCAAAAAACTATTTTTTGGATCAGTTTTTTCAATATGAATTCTTGAATTTCGCCCCAAATAAGTATAACATTTTCGTCATTTACGGGAAATTTTGCGATAAAATATCCTATTTAAAAAAAAAACATGAGCCAATAATGAATGAATGAGAAAGGAGCGTATTATGCGAGTAGGTTATATGAAATGTGCACCTAGAAGACGAACGGCAAAATATCAATGCCGAAAATGAAAAAGCGGCGGCGTTGCTGCTCCTACACGCATATATAAATATCGTGATATAGTTGAGTAAATGAGGAGAGGGAGGGAGAGAGAGAGAGAGGGAGAGAGAAGGAAAAAAAAAGAAAAGAAAAAAAAAGTGGGAATAAATTGAAATTCGCAGCGGCGATGGGAAGGTGTCAGAGCACGCCGGGTCTGGTGGAGTCGAGGGGTCGAGTGCCACTGGAAGAAATGTGGATATCGCCGATCGATCTGCGGGGGACGCATCCGTACGGCGGGCCCGGGGCTGGCGGCGGGGGGCATTCGTTGTTCTCGCCGAGTCCGAGTCCGATCCCGTCGAGGTCCTCGGCGGGCTTTCAGCAGGCCCGAACCACCACCGGCGGCATAAGCGCCAATAATAATGCATCGGGCAACGCGATCACCGGCAACAATACCGGTAGAAGCGTCGACAGTCCGATGAGCGCGACTAGCAGCGGCCACAGTAGCGAGGATCCAACCGCAAAGGCTGCACAATCGGCCGCGACGCAGCCATCTACTGGACGCCAATCCACTCACTCCGGTAAGCTTTTAATCGAGCCCCCACCGCCCGTCCGCCCGCCCGCCGCGCCACCTATCACTTTTGTTTCATCTCTTTCGCAAGCTGTCTCTCTCTAATCCTCACCCCCTTATATGTATTCCCTCCCTCTCACTCTCAAACCCGACGCTTATTCGCTCTCTCTCTCTCTCTCTCCCGTACTCCAAATTTGTATTTACCTGCACGACTTTTGTCTTTACTTATATTCATCAAACGGGAAAACACTCGAGAATGCATCGCGCGCGTTTGTTTTACGAAAAATTGTAATAGATATGAGATTTGCTGCCTACTCACCTCTGTTTCGCGCCATGCCTCGCCGGGCGCTTCGTTTTTCCGGAGCGCCTTTCCTTTTCTATAGTAGATGCGTTTCGGACCATTTTTCTTCACCGCACCGAGAGAATAATCCCAATGGCTTCATCGTTACTGCGGGATAATCGATGGGGAAGAGCCAATTAATATTTATCAGCCGCCTTCCAACGGATTTCACACACTCACGACTGCACACCGACACTTTGTATATTCGCGATTTTATTCGTTACGGGGAGTAGACGCTAGGGGGACGAGGAGTGACGCGACGCGACGCGGCGCGTTCCAAAATGTTTTTTTTTTCTTTTTTCAACGAAGCACCCGAGATTCCCGGGATGGACCAATTTGTCATTTTTATCAAGCCGACCGCGAACTAGAAACGAAAAAAAAAACACGATCAGGGAAGGAAAAACCGAACGAAACGAGTCCCGGATAATGACCAACGAGGGAAAATCGTTCTCGTAAACCGTGACGCGACTTGACGTTAAATCTCGCGATAATGGCGCAAAATCGAACGTATGTACACTCGAGAGAGATTACTCTTTCCGATGGTTCTCTGCCCCCCGCTTTTTGCATCGCTTTTCGACTGTTGAACTCAGTGTAGATTTTTATCTATCCCGAACCTTCCCGATTAATGCGTCCGCGTTCGCAGTTGAAAAAAAACCGTTAAAAAATGTCGCGCACGCCCCCCAGTACCAAAAAATACAACTCCCCAGCGAGTGTTCGGTCGGTAGACCAGTGTGCGACAAATAGCGCAACGTCGATAAAAAAAAACGACGCGTAGTTTGTCGCCAAAACAAAAGGGAAGAGTTTGGCGCAAGAAAACGCAGGTATATTATTGCTTTATGGACTGGGGAAAGCCCAAACGAAGCAACAATAAAATAGCGCAAGAAACAGTTCGGCTTTTCGCAGGGCGTAAAAAAAGAGAATAATGAAATTGGGCTTATATGACATAGCGAAGAAAACGAGAAATGCGGGCGGTATAAATCGTCTATCCCCGTCGAGTGAATTCGCAGCAATCGACACTTTCGTCTCTCCTGAGCGCTCAATTGTTCGTGGCAAAGAGCTCTCGGAATTCGAGGCAAGCGAAAAACTCCGCAGAGAGAAAAAAAAATTCTCCGAGGAGGAGGGAGGGAAAAAAAACAAATGTGTACCTAGGGCTCGAGTCGATTGGTAAATTAGAGATATCGATCCGCCTTGAGAAAGAAGAGAAATTGGGATAGGGGTAAATTTGAAGAGAGTTTGTCATTAGGCGCAATCGATAAACGGCCTTATAACTGATTTTTCTGCCTCCAAAGTGTTTCTTTCGACATATTCGCAATACCATCAAGTGTAGAGAATGAAAAAAATGAGAATCTGAAAATCCGAACAATAATATGCAAATTTGAGGTTATATTAACACGATACTTGCGCTTTCCGAGTTTTTAAGATAAAAAATTTGTTTAATAAAAGCTAGAAATGTATCTTTTCTCTCAAGAAAAATCGCGACTATTTCGAATTCAGAAATAAATTGCTCGAAACGGCAGTATGAGGTTAAAGACGATCGTTAATGGTCCCCGGAGGTTAAATATGACGCATATCCGCGAAAGCGGAGGAGACAGGAGAATTTTTTCTCCTCTCATCGCGATAAACTATTCACAGAAAGCGCGATGAATGGTCCTCGTTGGACGATAAGGAGACGACGCGAGACGAGCCAGAAAATTTCGCTCGATACAAAGAAAAGACGTTTTCCATCTCGTGTTTCTCAGACCTCGGGATCGTTTCTTCTCTCTCTCTCTCTTACCTTTCGTCCTAGATGTTCAGCCATCTCATCACTATTTGTATCGACGCCTCGAAACCCTGATTTTTCACATTTCGTATTCAAAATACCATTCCGAAAAAAAAAAAAAATTTGCAAGATCCCTCCCGCCGATATCGAGACTTTTTGTCTGTCAAACATAATTCTGAAAATTTATCAAGCGGATCGAGGTCGACCATCGGCATGAATATTTGTCCCACAAATCGTGTTCGTCTCGCTGGACCGAGAGCGTCGTTCACGATCGAGAAAAATCTTGCGCTTTTATTGTCGCGAAAAGGAATAATAAATATATTTCGTTGTGATAACACGGAGCACGCGCGAGTTTGATTTTATTGAGACTAGAATATTTATCGCGTCGAGTTGAGTTGAATTAACTGTACGATGAGCGTCGCAATTTCGATATTTATTTATCTAAACACACAGTTGGGAAGGAGGTCGAAAAAAGTGTCCGTCAGCGTTATTTTTAACGACGTCGATTCGGAAAAAAAAAATTTACGATTATCGGGCAGTCTCCTTAATCTTGTCCAGACGGGGGCCCCGGGCAACGTGCTCGCTCCCCGAGCTCTCCCCTTATGAAGCATTAATGGTCCCGCAGGTGACATTCGTGCTCCGCTCACGTTACGTCTCCTCGTAAAAAAGTACGATACTGCTATATCGCTCGAAATAAAAGATACATGCGCCTGATTTATCGAATTCATATCCCAGATTTATTTCAAAATCGATACCAACATCTCCTCCTTCTCCTTTATAAAAATAATAGACATTTTTAAAAAGAAAGTATAATCATTTTGAAATCGATATTATTATACGATCAAAAAATTAATTTGTTCTGAAATTTCGAAACGTTTGTATTGAAAATAGAAAAAATGGTACTGCTTAGAAATATATGCACAATTAAAGTACTTTTTCAAATAGAAATTATGTAATTTTGTCAAAGTGCGTGCTATTATTTTAAATGTATTTTAAAGTAGACAAAATATTTGATTTTTTGAAACAATTTGAAAATAATAATAAAAAAGTTTAAGTTTGACTGATGGGGGAATGAAATGTTTAAGGTATATAAAATATTGTTGAAAAATAAAAGCGTAATACGTGTATTGTATAAAATGTAATAATGATATATGATGCGAGGGGTGGAAAAAGAGTATCCCGGGGAGGATGGGGATCGAATAGCGGAGAGAGGATGAATGAGTAATTTTTATGTTAAACGCAGGTATGACGTGCAACAGCATGAGCCAATTGGTATCGGAAGGTGCAACACCGTTGCTCGGGAGTCACGAGGCGTTGCTGGCGGAGATAAAGCGACTGCGGGAGCGGCTGGTCTGCCTCGAGACGGAGAACGCGACGATGAGCGTCAAGCTGAACCAGCAGCAGTGGGACGTCGAGCACAGGCTCGCCGAGATTGAGATGCAGATATGCGGGGCGAGCTCGACCTCGAGCATCGAGGACAACGAGAGGAACCGGGAGAGCATCATTTAACGAGAAATAAGGCCGCGCGCCGAGCGCGGCAAGCGGACGAATAAAATGGATAAGCTCCGTAGCTACCTCGATAAGGAGGAGGAGGAGGAACGCCGGGACGATTTGGCGCTCGAGGACGACGAGGAGGAGGCGAGCAAGTTCCTCAGATGCGCCCGGGCCGAGGAGAGATCGAGCGACGCCAAGTCGATCGGGAGCCTGAGCCAGCACCTCTTCGAGAGCGACAACGAGAACGAGGACAGGTATCTCGGGACTTGCAACGGTTACACCTCCCACCCCGGCAGCAAGTCGAATCTCCTGCTGTGCTCCGAGTGCGATCAGAAGACCAGGACCTGCATGTACCGACCCCAGACCCCGAGCCAGTACGGCAGATTCGTCGAGGAACGCCTCGACCGCCAGGACGAGACGAGACTCGCCGTCTCCGGGACGAGAAGCATCGTCAAGAGCCCTCTCAGGTTCGAGTCCGGCTCGCCGCGCTACCTTCGCTCCAGAACCTCTCCCAGCAGGGACTCGTCGGAGCACAGGCGCCACGAGACCAGGAGCCCCGGCCCTCTCTACAAAACTCCTCTCCCCGGCTCTCATCATCAGGAACAACGACGACACGATCCGAGGTACCTCTTCCAAAATCCAACGACAAACTGCAAAAACACGTCCTTCTTTTCAATACATATATATGCGACAATTTCATCAATTATTTATTCATACTTTATTGTTCTTCTTATGAGCATACAAATTAAAATATAAGTAGTGCCAAATTTTATATCATTTTACTAAATGGTTTATCATTAACGTAGTGTTTCAACCTGCTTAATAATAAACAAAAAAAAGAAATTTTTATATTATGTAAAGAGTATAGATAAATATAGGGGGAAAAAAAGGAATGTTAAAATTACAGAAGTCCTGCGGAGTTGATGAGGGAGCGTTCGCCGAGGCGGGATGAGAGATCGGAGAACAAGGAGTCGCGTTGGAGGCGCGGTGAGGAGGAGGAGGAGGAGGAAGAGTACCAGGAGGAGTCGGAGGACAGTCCGCCGTGTCCGCTGTGCAACGGAGGGAACACGAGCGGGAATTCGGAGCCGTCGTCGTCGTCGCGGTGTCCACACTGCATATTCTCGAGCGATCAGGACGAGCAGGACCTAATCTGCTTCCGTTGCCAGATGTCGGCCGAGGAGGAAACGACGAGCGTCGAGGGCTCGGTTTGTCCCAAGTGCGAATCGATTAAGTACGGGACGAACGGCTCATGCCAGACGACCTCGTCCTCGAGCGAGGGCACCAAGTGCCACGTCGACGCGCTCGTCAGGATTCAGGTGAACAATCGGTCAATCGACATCGACTCGGACGACACGATCGAGAGCGGCGACAACAACCGCGAGGCCCTGGAAAACCCTCCCGAGGACGAGCCCGCCCACGAGCGTCTCGAGACCATTCCCGAAATCAAGAACGACAACGCGAGCGACTTCAGCGAGGACAACGGCTCCAAGATCAACGGACAACCCCGCTCCAAATATCTCAATTACATGATCGTTCTTATTTTGTAAATACCTCGACCATCGACGTGCGAACGAACCGGATTATTTTTCACTCTTAACTACGAGCCGCGCTTTTACCCTCATTTTTCCATCCAAAATTCAATTATCTCTCTTCGACTGTCCACTTTTTTACATACTTATTTCTTCTAAAAAATTACATTTATATTTTCATCCAAAAACAATCTCGTACATCATAAAATACTTTCTATCAATAAAAAGCTCGTAACTAATATTGAAAAATGATCGAAAATTAAAATTAAAAAAAAATAGGGAAAACGGACAAAGATGGACGCGTTAGATGACAGAGCGAAGGGTCCTTCGGCAAAGAGAGAGAGAGAGAGAGAATCGTAAAGTTTCGAACGTTAGTTAGTTCAATTTTATGATCGTGCTTGTAATGTAAATAAATAGCGTAGTTAAATTATTCGAATATTCGCGTGCGCACATCGAGTGTCCCGGGAAGGTCGTTCGTGTTTCGAGAGAGTTTTTTTTTTATTCAATTCGACGAGCCCTCGAAATCGGAGCGACTCTTTTTAAACTTGTTTGTACGCGTATAAATATATATATAAATATACATATAGATATAATAGCGCGTTAGAATAAACATTGAATCGAGTTGACGCAAAAGTTTGTCTGGTTTTCGGCACTGGATGCCAAACGGAAAAAAGCTGGACGAGCGTTCGCGCCGACCCGGTAAATAGAGCGAGAAGAGCCCCGCGGTCGCGTTTGTTGCGACGCGGCGACACGAGAGCAAAGAGGTCGTCGAGTCCTTTTTTCGTCACCTGCTCCCAGTGAAGAGCGAGCAAATATTCGAATATTCCTACGAGCGAGAATAATCAACGATCGTTGCGTGGACGTCAAAGTCGTAAAAACTTGTAAATAATAAACAACGACGGCGAGACGAGAGCGCGATGAAGAAGAAATAGAGGGGAAAAAAAACCAAGTATCGAAGGAAAACGAGAAAATGAGCGAGATGTGTATTTCCCCGAGTTTCGCACGAATACACGATAGCGTATTTCTAGACGTAAAACGCCGTAGTCTTTAGTAGTTAGATAAAGTAATTAATTGATTAACGCAGACGCGGGAGCGAGACGAGAAGTTAGGAATAACGAGGAAGGGAATTCGAAGCAGGGCCGTGATTCCCGCGATGAAGAGACGAAAAAGAGAGAGAATAAAGGAGGAAAAAGAAAAAAAGAAAACAGACCGATCGCGATAAGTTCAATCGTCCTTTTAACTTATTTTCTTCGCCTTGAGAATAAATAAAAGGCGCGTGGACAGAGGGAGAGAGAGAGAGAGGATGACGAAAGGGGGAATGTAAAATAAAGAGATAAGCAAGACTCTCACTCATGTTCGGGACCAAGTTAAAAGCCACACCATCCGACATCGCTGCTTCGCCGACTGTTCGCTTTTCACCACGCACATGCGCATCGCACGCACATCGACGTCGACAGAGGTATGAGTCGAAACGCAGAGAGAGAGAGAGAGCCAAACACGCCGGAGCGTCGGAGACGATTTGGCGAGACGAGCAAGAGCTGCTTTTTCCCGGAGACGCGACGAAACT
Organism: Cremastinae sp. A BG-2022a; assembly: GCA_030522545.1. Lineage (NCBI taxonomy): Eukaryota > Metazoa > Arthropoda > Insecta > Hymenoptera > Ichneumonidae > Cremastinae sp. A BG-2022a. Next base: position 22,603 of record JAPYYW010001186.1, on the reverse strand, counting down.
CACAAGTCAATAATTCGGCCGGGACGGAAAGAGCCCCGAGAATTCCCTCGTGCGCGTCGCTCGAAAATTTCTGGAACATCGATGGAAGCGAACCGTCAATTCTCAATCGTCGTCGTCGTCGTCGTCGTCGAAATCATAAAAATGAAGCGAGTATATCGAACGAAAAATAAGGTTAAAGTACGGGAGCAAGCCCGTTCTCCGTGCTTAAATTTATCGTGCAAACGCGGAGAAAAGATTCGGAAGCGCCGAATTGGAATTTCGTATAAATATAGGGGAGGTAGGGAATCGCATCGGTAAACCGCGTCAAGGTTCTCCGAAAATTGCATCCCTTCGGCAGCCCGAATGCATTCGCAACGTCGATCGTGATCATCGCTCTGTTCTCCGCGCATCCCCCCGATCGAGATGTATACCGGAACGAGATCGCGATTTATTCCCTGGATCGACAAAACATTATTTCGGACGAATCTCGCCATCGCGCTATAATCCGTAGGGCAGTGTACGCGTGTGCGCACTTTTTTTCCTTTTTGTTTTTCTATATATTCGAAAGTAAATATTATACGCGCGAGACGGAAACGCTTTTACGCATCGACAAAATTTTTACACGATATTCACGCGATCGATGCAACGAATTCATGATTTTAAAGAGAAAAAATAATTATTATAATTATAGTTATATATATATATGTATATGTATATAATGATAACAATAATAATGAGAATAAAAAAACAAATCAAGTTTCCAATCAGAGATCGCGGTAAAGTTTTAAGGATTACGATTTGTATAAGGGACACCCTTTTGTCGGTGTCGAACGTTGTCAAACGATCCTATTTCCATGCAATTGCCAATAAAATCTTTCAATTTCCTAATCATTTTCATTTTTTGTGCAATTCGTTTAATCGCGAATTCAGTTAATTTTATATAATACATAATATTGCGCATCGATCGTTCAACATTTCAATTATTTTTTACAATCGACAAATTATTTTATCATTAAATTTGATATTTGTTTTTGTCGTACTTGCTTTTCTCGAAAATTTAATATTCAACCGAATTCAGCCAATTACATTCATTAGAATGTTTGAACCAGTGAAACGATATTTATTTCTGTCAAAAAAAAAAGAAAAGAGAAAAAAAATGTTAACGCAACTGCATGGAGATACGACGAGCATTAATCTACTGCCATTTTAATTTAGGACTTCCCTTCGTATAATTCTTAAACGTTTGTAACATCGAGAGCAAATAAATTCGATGAAGAATTATTGGAGAAGGCGTGAGCCAAAGACAAAGGTATGATGCGTTTAATCATTTTGTCCAAGTTATTGAGAGGGGAGAAAAATCTTCCGAGATCGAGAGGCGAGTACGGACGATTATTGCCGTCGTGGAGTATAAAACTTTCCAAGATTTCGATTGTCGAATGAAAAACGAGATAAATGTGCTTTACGAGAATTTATAATTTTCGAATGGGAGCAGCGTGAGTGCGCGTGCCTGTGTCTAAATCGTCGATCCGTTCGAACGAGAGCGACGATCGCGAACCGAGAGCCAAAAATAATTAGTCCGTCATCGAACTTTGTAAAATACGAAGCATATACTTTAACCTCTCGATTATTCATTCAAATATTTATTGCGTAGTATTGAGTTTATTGAAAAAATTTTATTAATGTTGAACAAAGGTCACGTATTATAGTATTATTGTAAAAAAAAAAGAAACGAAAAAAAGAGGAACGTTCTGTGTGGAGAAGAGGCACGCAGCAGGAGCTTGAAAAGTTTTGTAAAGAAAATTTCGCGCCGACTACCGGTTGGAGCCAAACGTTATTTTTCCACACCCCCGTTTATTTGTCCTTCCCGGAGGGATATACGAGAGAGGCGATCGAGTGTGATGCTATGAATGTACGCCTGGACACGTATGATCGTTTCACCTTGAGCGCGACGCGAGGAGTTCGGTAAGAAAAAAAATCGTCAGACTGAACAATCCGAACGCTGCGTTCGAGCTCTCAATGTATTTTCCACATCGCCCGAGCTCCCACATGAGGGAAAAAGAAAAAAAAACACGCATTTTCGCGAGTGCGATCGAAGCTGGACGAGGTGAGAACGATTAATCTCGTTGAAGAGATCAAAGTTTTTGTCTTTCGGAGCAGAGAGCAGCCAAAAAACCAAATACGAACACTCTTCCGACAAGCCAAGAAGAAAAAAAACGAAACAATCACGAAAAAAACCGACGAATTTTCTCAATCAAGTATCGCGAGGAGAACAAATCGAGATAATGAACTTGAAAAAATAAAAAATAATAAACAAATGTAAAAGATAAAAAGAAGCGTCATTGCCGCATCGAGTATAACAGTTTGTGTATTGAATATTCCTTTGAAACGAAAACGAGAGAGAGAGAGAGAGAGAGAGAGAAAAGAAAACGATAAAACACTGCAGCATTTCATATCAAGAACGTATGGATAGTAATTTAGTCATTTTCGGTCATCACTACCTTATTGTATCGTTCTTATTATATATTATACCACGTATAGTTTTATCACACCAATTGTCATTAAAGCATTTTGAAAAAGCAATCACGGAGGACAACAAAAAAAACCAAACCCATACTCACGAATGACATATATTTCGATTCTATTGTTATCGGAGTAACGGAGAGCACGGTGAAATGTAAACACGGCGAATAATTTATAGACGAGAGAGAGAGAGAGAGAGCGAGAGAGAGAAAAGAGGTTAAAAGATATACGCATCGTTTGTTTCGTTCCTTCGTCGCGTTCCAAAATATTTTCATTGTTACTTATATTTGTTCGCCAGCTCGGTGCATTCGCAAGTTTTTCAAGTTACTACCTCGATCCCCTCGAACCCGAGATTGGGTTTTCGTAAATATATAGTATCGAGCTGAATTTCAAAGGGAGCGACAGCCAAAAGTTTTCGGGCGAAATACAAAAAGCGCGACGCTCTTTTTTTTTATGCAAAGAGCCGCGAAAGATCGACGCTGAACTACGTTTTTACGGATAATCGAAGCGCGTGTCGCGTTTCACGTTGAAAATCGACGAACCGAACCTGCTATACAATCGTAAACAATCGTCCTCGCAATTTTCGCGAGGAAACGGCGGTTCTCCAATAACGAACAGATGAATATGGGATGAAAAATTATTTAAAGCAAAAAAAAACACACACACACACACACACACGAGAGTCTTATAATAAATGGTCACTCAGGAATAACGTTATGGTAAACATTAACGATTACGAATATTAACGATTAACGAACGACCTTTTGTAAATATGAATGATAATACAAATATATAAAAAAACAATAAAAAAAATCTGATGAATAATCGCATGATTTATCCTAAAATAAAATAAAAATTATAAATTTGCCTACGCAATCTCGACACTGCAGTGTATTGTGAGTAGTGCAGCGATGAACAAAATTTAACGTTGAAAATTTACACAAAAAAAGAAAGAAAAAAAACAGTCGCTGAGAAATCATTAATTTTTTTCGTAACAACTTTTGTTTCATTGAAATATTGAATTTTGTTCATCTCTCAATTCTCGACACCCTTTAAAAACTTTCCCCATAAAAAATAAAAATTAATATAACAATTATAACGATGAAATGAATAAAATTCTGAAAATAATCATTAATAAAGTATAGTGAAACGAAACGAGCTCGGTAAGTATTTCAGTTTTGTTACTTTGGTGGCAGTAAGAAACTTAAAAAACTGTACTACCTACTGACGATGCGCTCAACAACTACAGACAAGAACGAAATTTTTATGAAAATATTTTATCAATACCGATAATAATTCAAAATCATATTATCTATCAATAAATAGTACTTCATATTGAAACAAAGTTATTTCGTATCGATAATTTTCAAGAAAATAAAATAAATGAATGCACGACGAAAAGTATTCAAGTAAAATGAAGGAAAAATACACTCGCCAAAATAAAATCTCTGCATTGAAAAAAATACGCAATTTTCAGCGTAAAACGAAAAATATGTGTGAAAAATGTTGAAAAGTTTTCTCTTCAACGTCCGTGAACTATCGATTTTTCAAATTTTGTAAAAAAAAAAAAATTTCTTTTTGAGTTTGCATAACGATGATTTTTTTAGCGATAATGCCATAACGGTGTCTCAAAGTATAATAGGATTGATCAATAATGAGGATGGTAACGATGAGCTTCCTGCTTATAATAGGATAAAAAATAGAGTTTATCATCGCGAAAGAAGGCGACGTTGCCGCTTTCAGTGTTTTTTTTTCTCTATTTTTCGGTAGCCGGTGACGCTCGTCGGGTCTGAATCACGTGTACGACAGGGAAATGCGATTTCGAAATGACGTTACGGGAAAATTCAGTTGGATCGTGATAGCAGAGAGAGTGAGAAATGAAGCCCGAGCAATGACGTTTTCGTCTGCTGTGTAACCCTTGCGACGCTTGCGCAACGCTTGTAAAAGGAGCTTTGCAAAGACGGCTGACAAAACTCGCGATAAGCGCAAATCAATCGCGACGAACGATACGGAGCGAAGCACCCTGCCCTGCCCCAGTGTATGCATGGGATTACAATGCGGATTTGCGCCTTATCGCGCAACGCCGAACAAAACTTATTTCGATATCGAAGGACTCGCCAAGCAGACGCGCTAATTATATGTTACTTTGTCGCGCGCCATAATGAGTAAGCGATGTGCAAATTTTACGACTTTGGCGTAATACCTAGGTACTACTGGACGGGGGGTCGGAAATTGGCTGACAGTACTGAATTTCCTATCTTTTAACACACAGAGGATGAGACTAACGGTTATTTTCAGTATAAAGACTTTTGCACTAATCTGCAGAGAAATCCCCCCCCCAAGCCTGTCGGCAATACAGGTCTTCGATTTGCCATCGTTCAACGATCTTTCGACGAATTCCACCGCGGCTCCCTCCTTTCTATAGTACTATATTATGTATCCGGACACGACGCTTCGGGGATCCGAGACTCTCGAGTTCCCGTGAGGAATAATTCTTGAAAGTCGACGCTCCTGTTCCATGTACCGTTCGCGCGGTGTTATAGCAAAGAGCCGTCCTATATTATTCGTCGGCCGAAATAATCCCCGCGCATTGATCCTTCCAACATCCCAATAACGTGTCGATATTATTCCAAAGTTCGCTCTCCCCGGTCAGCATCAATAACTCTCTCCTTTATACTCTATTTCACGGCCCCTTATATTTCTTGTCAATTTTCCATTTTTCATTGACTTAATTATTAAATATTATTATTAATTGCTCTACTGCGACGAGAATACAATTTCATATGTCGGACTAACTTTAAATGATTATAAACAAAATTTCGTTCAATTTGCAAAAAAATATCGTCCAACGAAAATTTTGCAATTTCTATCACTTCATTTTTTTCTCAGTCCCTCATTATTTCCCTTTGCTCCTCTAGCTATTACTAAAATTTGCCTTCAGTGCTGGAGAAAACAAGAGCTGATGAATATATAAAAATAGGGATATGCTACAATAGCTGTTACGTAAATAATTGATTTAAAAAAAAAAGGGTTTAAAGGTATCTCTTTGGTATCTTTAGATGCGCTTGATCATTCAACTCTGATCAATATTCCTTGACGCGGTGCAGCCGTTTGTATTATTTGTTCATGAGGTGAAACGAAGTGAAACGGGTCACGGATCAATAATATATTTTTCCTTCCAAGAAATTTTATAATTTATTATTATCGGTGATGGCCTGCTGTGTATGCTGAGCAGCATCGTTCAAATAAACCTCTGTAGATCGACATGTGACAGATTCTTGCTCAAAAAATAAGAGATATTAATTGATGCATTATTCATTATGACAATCAGAGTGAGAGTTTCGATTAATCCCGAGCGATCGAAATGTACGAAAGAAATCAATTCAAGAAAATCGCTGAAAAATGTCGCCACACGGCGGCGGATTATCTATGACAATAAATGCACGATTGTGCTTCATCGTGCACTCGAAATTCCTCGCTGTACATACACCTAAGAATATAGTTTATTATTAGAGTACGCGAGAAATGGGTATTTGGAAGATCTCGCGGACACGAGAAACGAATCTCTTTTTTTCCAGTTCAACGGCTTTCGAAATGCGAATCTGAATTTATGACGAGTGAAAAAAAAGAAAAAAAAAAGAAAGAAGAGCAACCGAGTCCCGTACAAAGATCTTGGAAAGAAGAAATGAACCGATGAGACATTGTTGCGTCAACGCGATCGTTACTTTTCGTGTTTGCAATAATTCGATAAATCCAATGTCATACCATTGAACCCCGATTTTTATTTCGCCAGCGAATATCTCCGCTGGTGTTCCCCGTCTCTCTCGCTCTCGCGCGAATTTCCACAGATGCAAAACGTCGCGTCTCCTCGGCAAGGAGAGAAAACTGTACAGGACGTGCACAGACACGCGCTCGGGCCTCGTGCGCAAGTCACACGAGGAGGCCCAACACGAGCGGATGCTCGACTGTATACGTATGTAAAGAGTACACGGGGCGCGACTCTGTGTGTGTGCTGGCGCAAGTGTAGTCTCGAACCCAGACGCCGCGACGAGATGCTTTTCAATGAAATAATAACCATTTCCGAATGCGTTTAGAAGATATTGCTACGTTTTCGTGGTAAATAATGGATAATCCTTTATCAAATGTTACGTCGGATTAGCGTGAAAATCAAAATAATCGGGCTATTTTATTCGCGAGAAGTTTGTACGAAGGTAGATGTCGGGTCGGTTGTGCGAGCGGAATGATCGATATAAGAGTGTCGCTGGTTACGAGGCTACGAAGCACGCGAAGCCGTATGCGCATGTCACTTCATTTGGGCGATCTCTTTCTATCGTGGCATCTGGAGGTGAGTGGTTGTGCGTGCTCGTTGGTCAAGCGATTGTCTCGTTCGCCGCGTACGCCACAAAGATAATCCAAGTATTTCGTACATCGTACTAACGATCGGCCGTCAGGTAATGAAAATAATTCAACGACCTTTTATCCGGAAATGTGCTGTGACAATAGTTTTTGAATTCTCGGGAGATTTTCGAGGTGAAAATATCGGGAATGAAAAGTTGGTGTAGGCCGCGCGTGCTCGAGACAGAAGCAAGAACCGACACCTTTCCTGCTGCCGGTTTCGGTGATTTTCAGCCGTGTGCGCGCTCTCCGAACACGAGGCACGCCGAAAACGGGATTATTGTGCCTTAACCGCGTTTCCGCGATCCCGACCTTATTTCCTCAACGTGAATTTTCGTACCGGGTGAAGAAAAAAAATGGAGGATGAGACTTCTTGCCGTGCCATGCAAAGATCTCGTCGGCGTGAAAAATTCCGGCAAACTCGAACCGGATCCAGTATGGCGGACTTGTCAGACTCGATTCGTGTCCGCATCGCCGTTTTTCGCGTTAATCTCAGCCTCGATCAAGTGTTTGCCCCCGTACGAAAAGACACGATCGATCTCTTTCCTTGTCGCAAGCCTCCTCTCCGCGCCGCATTTCCCTCATTTCCGACATTTTTTCCCGCAGCATGTTGCCCCGTCTTCGTCCCGGTAACAAATGAATTCTCATGTGCATGCTACGTTCTGTGCAACGACCTCGGTTCGGCTTTACGATCAAATATTGTGCGGTTGCGCCAAATGTGTGCTACGATCCCCTACATACGTGTATACGCATTATAAATCGTAAAATTTGTAATGATTGCCAAGAGATGAGAGTCTGAGGGGGGCTAAGGGGGCCGTTCGTTGTTGGATTAACGAACGCCGAGGCTCCTCTCTGAGCGCTCGCGCAACCTCCTTTCTTGGGACGTTCAAAATCATCCCCCCGGCTCGACGAGTGCACGATATTGCGCTCGATTTGCAAATCTTTCGATACGTTCGAGAGCCGATCCCAGAGTCCTCCCGTATGGACGTCACTTGGAGCTTGTTTCGCAATTTTTTGCAATTCTCTCACGTGCTATCCGAATCTGATTCGATATTGCATCCGTTTATGCCATTCGGTCTTTTTCCACCGAATCTGACTTTCGTTAAAAACTGCATGGATCAAACTGTTGCGTTGCGTAATTCATTCAATTGGCTAAGTTGGCCAACTTTCAACATTTCCCCCTATTTTTTTCCTGTTTTGCGAACGGAAATCTTTAGTTGGACCGTCGTAAAAGCGCGTCCCGGTATAATTGCCAACCAGGGAGTAAAAAACGAGTGAGAGACTCGCGCACGGTCATGTACAAAATGGCTGCCATCCGCCCTCTGGGCAGAGCGGCAACGTTCTTCTCGAAAGTTCATCGCGCCGCCACGTGGACGAACACGAACAAAGAACCGAACTTTGCGTCGTTTTTCGTCAATAATAGGTTTCTCTAGAGTCACTTGGCATTCGGAATACGTCGTTAGAATACATTTGCTCCGAAAAAAAAGAGAAAAAAACGTTTCTCGTCGCGCCTCGCCTTCGATCTTGAATGAAGCGAGCTTTTTGACTTTCTAACCTCATGAGTGGACGAAACTTGGATTATCTAAATTTTTTTTCATATCAACCCATGTAGATTGTTTTAACTGACGTTTATAATTAATCTATATTTGTTGCAGTTTTTTTACCAGGTTGATACAAATAACGAAGCATCATGGGTAAAGAGAAGGTTCACATTAACATCGTCGTCATTGGACACGTCGACTCTGGCAAGTCCACCACCACTGGACACTTGATCTACAAGTGCGGTGGTATCGACAAACGTACTATTGAAAAATTCGAGAAGGAAGCCCAGGAGGTGAGTACCGCATACAATTTTAAATGTAAAGAAAATGATGTTGCTGATCATTGCTTTTGTTCAATTATTTGTACTCTAATTGTTTCTTGAAACGATTAAACATCAATAAGAGAAGTCTGAAGAAAATTCATGAGGAATTAATTGAGCGAGCGTCAAATAATGTATTCAGTAATAATAGGAAAAAATGTTTGGTTGTGAAATTTCAAAGATAATAATGTTGAAATAATATTGTTTGTCAGATGGGCAAAGGATCCTTCAAGTATGCATGGGTATTGGACAAGTTGAAAGCTGAACGCGAGCGTGGTATCACCATTGACATTGCTCTGTGGAAATTTGAGACATCAAAATACTACGTAACGATCATTGACGCTCCTGGACACAGAGATTTCATCAAGAACATGATCACCGGAACGTCGCAGGCCGATTGCGCGGTGTTGATTGTCGCCGCGGGTACTGGTGAATTCGAAGCCGGTATTTCGAAGAACGGTCAGACGCGCGAGCACGCGCTCCTGGCTTTCACCCTTGGTGTAAAACAGCTAATCGTCGGTGTCAACAAGATGGACTCGACCGAGCCACCGTACTCCGAGACGCGTTTCGAGGAAATAAAGAAGGAAGTTTCTTCATACATCAAGAAAATCGGTTACAATCCAACCGCGGTTGCGTTCGTGCCTATTTCCGGATGGCACGGCGACAACATGCTCGAGCCGTCCTCCAAAATGCCATGGTTCAAGGGATGGTCGGTCGAGCGTAAGGAAGGAAAGGCCGAAGGCAAGTGCCTCATTGAGGCTCTGGACGCTATCCTGCCACCCTCCAGGCCTACGGACAAGGCCCTTCGTCTTCCGCTCCAGGTAACTTTTTTTTCTTTCTTTTCACAAAATCACCTTGAAAATTCGTCTATACGTCTACATAACGGTATCATGATGAGAACTCTCAAACTTCATTCGCGGTTTCCACCGGAGAATCTTTGGATTCGGTGATGGCAGAAGGTGTCTGACTTTTCAAGAAAATAATTTTCTTTTTTTTATTAATATAAATAAATTGATAATGTAATTTTGGTGATTTATTTTTTAATTTCAGGACGTGTACAAGATCGGTGGTATCGGAACGGTACCCGTTGGTCGTGTCGAGACTGGTGTCCTCAGGCCCGGTACCGTCGTGACCTTCGCCCCGGCTGGTTTGACCACCGAAGTAAAGTCCGTTGAGATGCACCACGAGGCCCTCACCGAGGCCGTTCCCGGAGACAACGTTGGTTTCAACGTTAAGAACGTCTCCGTCAAGGACTTGCGTCGTGGCTACGTCGCCGGTGACTCGAAGAACAACCCGCCCAAGGGTGCTGCCGACTTCACTGCACAGGTGGGCAGAAAAATATGTACTCTAAAAAATAATGAATCTCGCAGTTCGACACGATGATTACAACAGTTGCAACTTCATTCGCGGTTTCCACCGGAGGATCGAAAGATTCATTGACGGCCGAGAAGGTGTCTGAGTGTCGAACGAACAAAAAAAATCATTTATAAACAATAATTTAATTGGATGATATGATAAATGAGAAATATTTTGTTTGATGACAGGTAATCGTGCTGAACCATCCCGGTCAAATAAGCAACGGGTACACGCCCGTGTTGGATTGCCACACGGCCCACATTGCCTGCAAATTCGCGGAGATAAAGGAAAAGTGCGACCGTCGTACCGGCAAAACAACGGAGGAGAACCCGAAGGCGATTAAGTCTGGTGACGCCGCAATCGTAACCCTTGTCCCGACCAAACCAATGTGCGTCGAGGCTTTCCAGGAGTTCCCGCCCCTGGGACGTTTCGCCGTGCGTGACATGCGTCAAACGGTCGCCGTCGGTGTAATCAAGGCCGTTACTTTCAAGGACGTCACGGGCAAGGTTACCAAGGCCGCCGAGAAGGCCCAGAAAAAGAAATAAAATCAGTTTTCGCGCAATCGACGAGCCGCGGCATCATCATACGTCGCCGGGTGGTGGATGCCGGCGTATAGTAGCGCATGTATTTTGTATTCTGTCTTTGCGCCATACGGACGTGAAAAAAAAACACTCTATCGCGATGTTAATCATCTGTGAAAAGTCTGCAAAGCGAGGTGTGACGGGGAAAACAGCGTTATAAAGATGTTCAATCTTGTCTTCTCTCACTATGTCTCGATGATAATCATCTTTTATTTTCATATCCTTTTTTTTTCCTACAAAATTCTTTACAATGGAAAAATTGTTGCAATGAGCCTTTTGAGAGGTGAAAAGTGCAAGACCGATGAGAACGAACGATGTCTCGTTATCTCTACACGTAGTGAGCGCAATGATTCATCCTTCTTTTTCATCACTCGCCTCTTTCACCTCTCAAAACGCTCGTTGCTACAATTTTTCCAGGTTAAAGAAGCGAGTGATGAAAAAGAAGGATGAATCATTGCGCTCGCTACGTGTGGGGACAATGAGACGTCGGTCTCTCACCTTTCACCTCTCAAAACGCTCGTTGCGACAATTTTTCCATCGCAAAGAATTTCGTAGGAAAAAAAGGATATGAAAATAAAAGATGATTATCATCATCGAGACACAGTGAGAGAAAACAAAATTGAACATCTTTATACCGTTGTTTTCCCCGTCACACCTCGCTTTGCAGACTTTTCACAGATGATTAACATCGCGATACAGTGATGGCACTTCGGTGATGGCACGAAGAAAGGACCCAAACTACGCGAGCTATTATATGTTGATATACTTTGTGAAACACCTGTTTCACAAAGTACATCAACAACAACATCATAATTTAGCTCGGCTTAAATATATTTTCTAATTATTATACGGAAATAATAAATCCTATATCTGCGATACTCGAGATACATCCTCTTTATTTTCATTCACGTCCGTTCTTTTTTACATTTTCACATGTTTACTTCAAGGAACAATGAAAAATAACATTTTTTGTTTATTTTTATTTTTTTCTATTATCCATCTTATAAAAAGTGACCTATGCTAGTTTGAAGCTATCTGCGTGCGATCCGGTTTGTAGTATCCCATCTCGTTTCTTTTCGTGAAAAAAAAAACGATATCTTGACGATTGAAAGTGTCGAATATTGCTTTCTCACTTTTTTTTAAAACTTTTTTAAAAGGACGGTCACTTTTATAAAACGTACGTAATAAAAGCTGCTTACGAAAGATAAACAAAAAATGTATTGTTTTGCTTTTAATAAGATGACGCGCTTGTCTCTCAAGTCCTCGTGTTGGTTCTTTCGACTGACGTCTACAGTACCGCGAAGTACCGTTTGATTGCATTTCTTTGTAGTTCCAACCCGGTGATGATGAAACTCGCTCTTCGATAGATTGAAGAAAAAGAGAAGTGATTTTTAACGAAATAAAAAAAAAATAACAACCTTCGTCGTTAGGTATTCCCCGATCATGTTCATTTTATTATTTCGATCCGATTAACTGTCAAAAATGAAATCTAATGGTGAACGAATTTTTGTACGATGATCCAACAGTTTTTCCTTGTCGCTTATAATCGTACACCTCACGCCCATTTTCTTCAACGTCATTTATCAATTAACGTACACTCAATTGTGCGTCAAGTCTGATCTACGAACTGAAAACGTGCTTGCCGAGAAAATGGGTGATATATTTGCTAAAAGTCGAAATATTTTCAATTCATGTCATATTGTGTTCATTCATTCATTCACGATTCGACAAGGATTATTACTTGAGAATCGTTTATCGTTATAACAATTTACTTGTACATACAGATAGTGGGTTAATAACGATTGAAGGCGAATAAAATATCAATGAAAAATAACTGTTTCGAATGTTATCAATCTTACGTGTATTATGTAAAAATTATATTCCACATACTGTAGACAAAAATAGTTTATTGAAGAAAACATTTTATTCGATAGCTTTTCATTGTAAGTTTGAAAAAAAAAAACATTTACATATTAAAATAATACTGAAACTTTCTAAAATCTTGGACAGTTGACGCTTATCCGACACCGCGTTGGAAATTTTTTTCGAAGCTTCGATACTTGGAATCCATCAAAAGATAGCGTTGCTGATATTTTCTGAATTATTAAGAAAAAATCTCGCGTTTACCGGCTACGTGATCATTTACGGTCGTACATGCAGGTCTCGAAATAATGTTTCTGCGCGATCAGCTGGGTTGACGATTCAAACAAACGTAATGGCTAGCCTCGGAACTTTATTTTCCAATATCTCGAACATTGTCACCAGGAGAATTGGAATTTCAATCGGTTTGGTAAGTTATTCGTATTTGAAACATTACAATTGATTAAGTTCAAACTTTCTATGATTCATTCCTGACGCCTCAATCTGTACATGTTTTTTTTTTCGCAATTTCATCTTCTTAACCTTAAAACCAAAGTAAAATAATCTTTGAAATTTTTAGCAAGTTCGAAATGAATCCACTAAGGAATTGTCCGCAAACTATAAGGGAATGAATTGGGATAAGTGGCCAGATCACAAAATGCTCCGCGACGTTAAACGACGAAGATTGGTCAAGGAATATGCGCCGGAAAGGTTACGACTGGTCGCGATAAAGAGGAACGACATTTTACCTCCTGAAATAAAGGTGAGTCGAGCTCAAATTCAATTTTTTTTCTTCGATTTTACATTTAAGGGGCTCAAACTCAATAGCTTACCAACTATTTTTGAGAAAAATTTGTTGATCGTTACATCGACAACCTTTTTTTTACGACCTATGTTTTTATGATTCTGTATGAATTCATGATAATTTGAAGGACATACTTAAAAATTTTAATGACATTATATGTATTATTAGGAACTTGCGAGCAAGGACTTTGATCATATCCCTCGTCAATCTGCATTGAGACAAATAGTTTTTCGCTGCAAGCTGACCTCCCGACCTCGAGGTGTGGTGTACAGATGGGGACTCTCCCGACTGGTCTTCCGTGATCTGGCCGATCATAATACCATAGGAGGCGTGCAGAGAGCCATGTGGTAGAGGTACTCCTTTGATTCAATAATTATTCACTTTCTTCATCATTTATCCATGTCAAGTAACTGGGTAAAATAATAATAAATTATATCTGAAAAAGTATGGATTTACACGTCGTTTATTTGCCAACCTGCGTTGTCACTCAAGTATAAAAGATCTTGGGATAATTTTTGTCATACTTTTATAAACAGATACCTATAAATTTTATACTGATGTTAAAAAAAATTTAGAGAACTCTGAAAAGATTAAAATGATAATAATTCTGCAAATTTGTGTGTACTTTGCTGATCATTTTATTCGTTCACCATCAGCTCTTGAATTATTTTTACTTTTCATGAGAAAACAAAAAAATTCGCCGTGTCGCTCGTTTCTTTATCTTACGATCTTCGACAGAGGAGATAATTCCTGTTCGAATACATATTGTACATATTTTTTACGTCACTAGTTTTTTCAATGATTTCTAGAGCTCTCTGCCAATTTCAACGACGGACTTGCTTGCTTTTGTACATAATGATTTTACGTTCTGAATTTTTTATGATTTTTGTGCCGAGTTGCAATGCACGTAGGCTCCGAGACACGATACACGGTACGTGGAAAATAAGGCAACGCTTTTTATCATTTCACTTCTGGTATAATTCCGAAGGGATCCGGAGTTTTCTGAAAAAGTTTCGCTCGAAAGGAGAATTTGAGAAGCAACGACTTCTCGGTCTTGAGTATTATTCGGGGGTTGAAAGAGCTTAGAGTAAAGGCGTGGCATTGAAAGTTTCACGAGGCTGTGAACGATATTCACGGGTATAAAAGTGTTGTTTATTTTTATCCGGGTTCATAAGGTTGTGAAAAAAAACATGCCGGCGTAGCTGCTGTTATTCATTTTGAGCTATCAGATCGTACATGCACGAAGAACGAAGAGATAACGAAAATTGTCGATGACACTCGCGTCGCGTCGAGGCATCGAGCTTTCCACCCGCTGGAACTCCCGGTAAGCAGTTAAATTTAGCGATCGAAGGAGTAAAGTCAGCGAGCCATTACTCTTCCTCGATACTACATCTCGATCGAATTGAAAATTAAAGGAGCTAACTTTCGCGTTGCATGGAAAACAAGCGTCAATGTTGTAACTGACGCGCGAGTTGTGATAAATATAAGATCGCGTTAAGAAGGTACTTGCATTTAGCGCTTTTAAAGATAATTTATTCAAAATTTGCACAAACGTTCCTTAGCATCGTACGCAAGCGTGTGTTAAATTTGAACAAATTTCACCGTGTCAAAATCGAGATATTAAATATTGAAAAAATACAATTTTTCGGAACTTGCCACAAGAGCTCACGTTAAAGTTGCTATTTTTAACATAAAATATCTCGATAATTAAACGGTGAAATAATCTCAAATTTTTCCAGCATAAGGTGAAGAACGTTTTCATGGCTTTTCAAAAAGATATCTCATAAAAATCCGAGACTTTGCCTTTAGTTCACACGGGGAAAAATAGTGAATTTCTCCAACATCTTTTCTATTAAATTTCAATTCTGCGTGAAACAAAAAAAAAAAGAGTTTCCAATGTCCTTCTATTTTTCATGAATTAATAACAAGCCCGTGATAAATTATCTCGCAATAACTTTTGAGACTCGTCGAGTAACGTGTAAGGGCAGTACGTGTGTTGTGTTTTTTCATCGCTCTCGTCTATGTCAGAGTTCGCGGTCTTTGCTTCTTTGACGGCCCAACAGTCCTCGAGTGGATGGAAACGAGAATGCATCTTCTTAAAAATTGGATTCAATGAAAACGAGTGTATATGTAAATGAAAAATCGTGTATCGAATTATAAAAAGTTGAAAACGTGTCGGACGACGTGAAGAGGAGTAATAATGAGGAAAAAATCATCGAGGTAAGTTTTTCTAACCCGCGAATTGTTCCGTTATTTCCTGAAAATATGACTTTTATTCTCCTTTTATCTTAACGAGTGAATACTTATGTGTAGTTTATGCGAAAAAGAAAAAAAAATGTTTCAATGACGCGAAATATAGGTATATAAATCGAAAATGTGCATTGCAGAAATCGCTAATCAGCCGTAACGTTTGTCAATCGATCGAGAAATATGATGCTCTTTATGAAAGACAGTACGAGCGGTAATAACACTGACGTGAATAAAATGAGAAAAATGGTTAATCGGAAAGTTTGTCCCATATCGGAAGCGAAGAGCAACGCGGCATGGGCCAAGATGCTTTTTGTGCAACAACAACAAATAATAAATCCAGCTAGGGAATCGACCCTGCAGAGTTTGGCGCGCACAGCAGGCGACGCTGCTGCGGGGAGTTGGAGCATGATGGACAAAAACGTGAGACGAGTGTGAATTGAGAAAAAGGTTTTAAAAATTCGTCTAAATTCGATCGTAATGATTTTCAGGAGCGCGAGAGCTTCCACTGTGCGATAGGTTCGACTTTGATCGTCGCCCAGTGCTTCGGACTGTTGCCCCTCCATGGCGTCCGATCAGAGACGCCGAGGAAGCTCCAGTTCAAAATATTGTCGATACGAGCGTTCTACTCCTTCCTGGTGATGGCATTGTTGTTGACCATGAGTGGAATTTCCATACTTCACATGTTACACACTCTCGGCGCGAGTACGTTCAGTATCGATGGTACGATGAGCGCGATTACGATTACGCTGGGGGATTATTTATCCTCAGATCGCGATACGGTGTTTACACCCGTGTGCACTGCGCCGCCTATACCTTTATTAACACGTACTATTTGCATTTTTATGAGGGGCTCTGGGTGATTCTCAGTAAAAGGCACGCACAGCGCGCTGCTATATGTTCAGGATAAATAGAAAATATAAAAAAAATATATACTATAATAATAGATATATGCATAGAGAGGTATGTCTCGAAGGAGAAGTTAAGGTAGGAGTCGCGTGACAGTCCATTCAGCTGTTTGGCTGTACGTGTTAACTAAATGTAAAATCATCACTTGAATTTTTTTGAGACAGAATTTTTTCAATATTTATACCGATCTTCTTTGACGCCATATTAACATGTGTGCAAAATTTTGAGAGGCTTCACCATGTGGTTATCGAGATATTTATTTCACAAAATTGTCACTTTTAACATAGGCTCTTATGAGAGATTGAAAAATATGACGACTTTCAACAATTAATATCTTGATTACCAGATGGTGAAGATTCCTAAAATTTGGCATATATTTCGACATGACCTCAAAGATGATTTGTGCAAATTTTTAAGAAATTCTGTCTCAAACGATTTTACGCGACTCCTACCTTAAGTTGCTTCGAAATAAACTGCTCTGATGAGGGGCGATAAATCGTCTCGTGTTCGACAGGTGGAGTCGGGGCTGCGACCGCGGGCGCAGTCTTTTACGGCAACGGGCTCGTCGGGACGATTCTCTTCGTGTGGCTCGCGCCCCGTTGGCTCATTCTCCAACGCAAGTGGAGAGCCATGGAACGACTTTTGGACAGGTGCGCCCGCGCCCCTCCATTCCTTTCGAACGATTATTTCCGCATATCCCAATAAAAGCAACGCCGCCGCGGTTATATAAGTTATATTATTTTTTAGCGACAAATACGAACCGCCACGATTACGATGGAAATTCTCGGCGATCACGGCGGTCGTTATGATCAGCGCTCTCGTTGAACATTTGCTCAGCATCGTGAGCAACATGCCTTCCAGCTATTGGTCGTCCTCTTCGAACAAGTCCATCACTCATTTTCTCCAAATCTACTCCGAAAAATCTCACGCATTCGTATTTACATACTGTTCGTCATCAACAATACTGCCCCATTTTTCAATGAACCATTTATTTGACAATAAAATATTTGCTGCATTCGTTGATCATTTAAACGAAATTTTCCTTGCCCATCAGGTGATTACAATCTTGCCATGGGAATTTTTATATTCGTCACGAGCAAAGTTGGAACCTTCACGTGGAATTTTACGGACACGTTTGTCATGATGGTGACTATTTTCATTTTATAATAAAATCTTTTATTCATATCAATCTTATTTTATAATAAGATTAGTAATTTTTGCAAATATAAAAACAGGTATCAACAGGGCTGGCTGAAAGGTACAAAAGCCTAAATCAAAGACTGATAAACAATTCTTCGAGTAACCAAAGAAAAATGAATTGGGGAGAGTTTCGTGAATATTATGCAACCCTGAGTAGTCTTGTTAAGAGCGTAGACAACGATGTCTCGCCGATAATTCTATTATCATTTGCCAACAATCTTTACTTCATATGCCTTCAATTGCTCAATGGACTTTCGTGAGTCATCACACACGACTTTAAATTAGCACAAGCTGTATGTATTTTTGCACATTATTTTTATTTATTTTGTCAAATATTATTTTTCTTCAACTCGTCAATCCCAATGCTTCATCGTAGCATCTCTGTTCTACACCTGTTTTAAAGAAACATTTTTTTACTTAATTAATTATATAACTAACTTATTTGTAGACCCTCACGCGACGGTACTATCATAAATTCGATATATTTTTTCGGCTCATTCGTCTTTCTCGTTGGCCGAACGTCGGCCGTAACGCTGTTTACGGCTCGGATAAACGATCAAAGTACAATGGCACTTCCGGCATTGTACAATTGTCCAGGATCGACATTCAATGTAGAGGTATATCGAAAAATCGTCACAAATATTTGTAGCCATCAACGAGAAAACACTGTTCTGAGTAAATGAAATTCTTTAGACGGAGAGACTGCAACAGCAACTCACTTCTGACGTCGTTTGCCTGACAGGACTCAGATTCTTCTCAATCTCTCGGAACTTCATGCTCGCTGTAAGCAGCTTTTCCACTTTTTTCCGACTACCTGCGATGATTTTTTATATATATATATATATATATGCATTAAAAATCTTTATTCTTATTTGTCGAATATTTTTTAAGGTCGCTGGTGCGATCGTCACCTACGAAGTCGTCCTGTTGCAATTCAACGTCGCAATGAACAAATGAAGACCTCCCTATCCCCAGGATCGCATATATAGACCCTGTTTTTCTTTCTTTTTCATCGACATCAACATAGTTTTCCATAAACGTGCAACATTAATTGACCCAGAATACGATGTAGAAACAATGTACGCAGGGTTGTACAAGAAAAATATATACATGTATAATTGACGCGCTGATCGATCATTATTCGCGATGTCACGAACGATCATTATTTTTTTTTTAATCGCCGTTTAAAAATTCGTATAGGGAACTTCGGAACGTCCACGCGCCCTGCTTGTAGGATATGCTGCCCCGTTCCGGATCCCCTCTGATGCTTATACCGATGACAATTCGCGCACTTATTCGTTATCAGATCGGGCACGCACAAACAAAAAGATAAAAAGAATCATAACTTTTTTCCCACGCACGCTCACGAAAAATACACGCGCAGCTTTTTTTTCGCATCTCATACGGTGCTGATTAATCGGTTTTCATCATGATATACGCGAAAAGCGGAAACTTTCACCCGGCCAGTCGTTCGTTCATCGCTCGTCCGGACTGAACAATAAGTATTTCATTTCGATGCATCATCCCCCGCGATCCAGTACTACGAAATATCCGGGGAAGCAGAGAGCGAGAAAATAAAAGCTTGGTATCTCATCGGGCGACGTTAAAGAGAGAGAAAGTAGTAACGCTATTTACCGGGAAACGACATGAACAGCTTCGCCAGACGCAGGATTCACTTGCTGTTGAAAAATCAGTCGGGTTCGTGGGCCGGGAATTTCAACAACGTTCAGCATCTGGGGCTCCAACGAGTGAACGTTTTTGCTCAACCGATCGTCGCCGATAAAGTGCGAAAATAATAGTTCCAAGTTTAGTGAACAATAATATACGATTTAAATACAATCAACGATATAATAACATTTTTTTCAGCATCCCGAGAGTTTCCATTGCGCCGTGAGCACGATTTTGTCTGTGGCCCAGTTTTTTGGGATTTTACCTGTTTATGGAGTTCGCTCGGATTCCCCGGAGAGACTCGCCTTCAGGCTCCTGTCTCTCAGATCTATCTACGCTCTTGTCGTTGCGACCGGAATCTTCATTTTGTCTATATTTTCTATCTGTCATTTCGTGCTAAACATTAGATTGACTACCGCGGACAAGATCTCGAATTGTACATACGTATATTTATCGCATATTATTTCTTTACACATGAAATTTTCTTCAAACATGTCAGCCATACAATTGCATCCCTTGCATCTCTGTAGCATGATGAATTTCGAAGAAGAAAAAAAATGGTTTATTGCTTTTCAGACGAACTACGAGAAGTTGTTTCGACGATTTTTTTTTATTTGAACGGCTTTCTGGGAATAATGTTCTTTCTGCGACTATCACCGCAATGGATTTCGGTGCAGCGTCACTGGAGAGAGACGGAACGGTTGCTGAACAAGTTGTGAGAAAAATGCGATCACGATAATAAATATATTGTATAATGAGAATCGACTATGAATTATTTGGACTTGCTGCTTTTTCTGCAGAAACAATCAGCGTCCGTCGAGTTTGCGCAGAAAAATTTTAGTAATTTCCGGTACGACCTTTTCTCTTGCTTTCGTGGAACACGTTACGGGTACCATTAATTTATTCTATCCCGAACAATATTTTTTTACAACTGCCAACGAGACTTTTGAGAATATTATACGCACAGGGATGCAACGTAATTATCCATTTTTATTTTCGTTAGGTTTGTATTATGCAAATAAAATATCTTATTTCCCAATAATAAACATTTAAAAGCACGAGTCAACTTCTTTTTTCAGTCGAGTATAATTACGTATGGGTTACTTGGCTACTTTTTATAAACATGGTTGCGGGCTTTGCATGGAATTTCAACGACGTGTTTGTAATGGTGGTAAATATATTTTCAATATTTTTTATGTATTCCCTCAATAATTTTGTTATTCTATACTATTTTAGTCACAATATCCTTTAACTTTGATGTTTAACTAAAAATATACTTATATATGTATATACGTATATTGGAGGACGCGCTGTTTGTATATTTTATCAGATTTCCATAGGATTGACGGAACATTACAAAGGCCTGAATAATAAAGTGATAAAGCTCTTTTCCACGTATGATGTAAACATCGATTGGCACGAAGTCCGAGAAAATTACGCGGCTCTGAGCATGCTTGTCAAACGAGTGGACGACGCTATCGCCCCGATTACTTGGCTATCGATTGTCAATGATTTTTTCTTCATATGTCTCCATTTGTTCATCGGCTTATCGTAAGCCTCCTCACCGCTTCGTTATTTTTCTCGATAAAATTCATAAAATTGTCAAGTTTTATTCAATTTTTTTCAGTACGGAACGAGAACAGAATTATGCGTTTTGGTATTTCATTGGATCGTTTGCATTTCTCGTTGGCAGAACGACCGCTATGATTTTAATCGCTGCTCAAATCGACGAGCACAGCAAGGTTGTCCTGTCGTACATGTTCACCTGTCCGGGATCAGCTTTCAATACCGAAGTAATTTCAGTCTCTTGCTTTCATTGTCTCTCATTCACGATAAAACCATTTTTATTTGTCATAAAAGTCACGAATTATTATTAATAAAGTTATCTATTTTTATTTTTTATTTTTTTTTTACTCCATCAGGCACAAAGACTGCAACACCAACTAGCGATCGATAACGTTTGTCTGACTGGAATGAGATTTTTTTCCATCACTCGAAATTTTTTACTTACCGTGAGTCTTTTCGCAATGTATCCGGATGAAAATTTGTACAAATAATTATCAGACTAATTCCTATTTCCAGGTCGCGGGCAGCATTGTCACGTATGAACTTGTTCTCTTCAATTCGAGCAATTAAATAATACAAGAGGATTACGCAGTACTGCAGTCCCTTTTTCTCAATCAACATGTCAAATCGACGCGTTGCAAGTGTGACAATTTTATCATTCAATTTGAGTTGCCAGAATTTTCATTTTATCAATATGTACTTTGTTTTCAGTTCAATATTTTTCTCTAACAAACTTTTATTTTAGTCAAGTACTATGATAAAATAAAATATTGCACAATTATTTTATTATAAAATACACAATATATTATACTATATTATTTTATTGTTACAAAATACAATACTCTATTTTTATCTATACCACATTGTAAATATTAGAATATTAATTTGTTATCCGCCAAAAATCTTATACATTAATATATAAATGTGAATATTTGTATGTTTGGATGTTTGTTACTCAATCACGTAAAAACGTTTGCAAGGTTTTTAATGAAATTTATCATAGAGACAGTTTTCAACGTCGATTTCAACATAGGCTACTCCATTTTAGGCCACTTCAATCGACCTATCGACGATGGATTTACTTGAAATTTTTACTAGACATTGCATTTTAATAGAACAATGTTTGTATAGACTTTTTATTTCGAAATTGCAGCAGAAACGGAACATTTGAGAATACTTGACAAATGACTATCTTCAAGACGTGATAAATTTTAAAATAAAAATCACTCCTATTAAAGTTGATTTCATCAAGTGACAGTGAATTTGTCAACGAATTAAGCCAAAAAACTGATTTTTTGATCGTTTTTTGAATTTTTCAATATGAATTCTTGGATTACGCCCCGAATAAGTAACTTCCTAACTTTTTAAAAAATTGATGTAATAACGTGACTCTTGCGCCATTCGCTTCGTTTTGCAAAAATCTTTAAGAATCACCCTTAATAAAATTGTTTTGGTCAAGAGAAAGAAATGATATCGCTAATTAAAATTTTCATGGGTCCCAGAGACCCCACCAACGGGGTCACACCCACCCAGTGTGACTCACCAAATTTTTTGAAATTTTTTTGTACTATTTTAAGAGCCTATTCGATCGGAAATTTCCCGTAGATAACGAAAATGATAATTATTCGGGGCGAAATTAAATAATTTATATTGAAA